>JACXGM010001579.1:0-53515 GCA_016801145.1 Umbra pygmaea
AACACCCAGGAGTAGAGGGCCCAGACCAAGAAGAGAGGCGTGGCTAGGTGAGACAACAGGGAATGCAATAAACAGAATACATCACAGGGGGGAGCTAGAAACCAATAAACAAGAAAACCAAACACTGGGAAAGGGCAAAAAAGTCACACAGACAGAATTTAACAGACACATCCTACCCAACAAGGGTAGGATGTGACATCCTCAATAAATTATTATAATTTTTTTAACTGTATGAATGATTTTGAAAAGTATTATTTAGATAAAACTTTATGATAAAAAATATTTTTTTGGTGTGGTCCCCTTCTGTGGTAGAAACTAGAATAGCCGGAGGATAGATAACAATATTCTTTCAGCCGAGTGACTCCCATTCATTAGTGAAAGCTTGTGGGCACTCCTACCTTCCATATATTCACACAGTAATTAAGATGCCTAGAGGATGATGTCCTCCAACCTATCAGATTTTGTAAAATGTGCACTGTCATGTTTTTCATCCAATTTAATGATCAGAGGATGAACATAGTTGTACACAGGTGTGATGGAACAACACAGAAGTTGAGTTGGTAACCTTAGACACATAGGCAAACATATGGTAGCATAGGCACCAAACAAAGGCAGACTAGCACTTTTTTATAAACAAAGGTTTCAGTTAGGCTGTTTTGTTCTGCACACTTGCACCATGCAGGCACATTGATGTAATGCAAGTGAGCCTTATAAAACCTCTGTTGTTAGCTTGCTAAGTTAATGGGAGTGGACACTGGACATCATGTTTAGAATCCAAGAACGTTGATGATGTTCGAGAGCCAGGAGGAAGGGGGAGAGATGGCTTCTACTTACATGCGCATATCCATCAGCTGCGAAGAACAGGAGGATAAAACAAAAAGACAAGGACATGAATGCACAAGGTTAGAGATGTTAGTCATTATTTCTTTCACCACACCTGTTTATTTAAATTATGCTTGTGGGTATTGTACCTGAGATAATTGACCTCAATCCATACAACAAGCTAGCTAGCTGCACTGTAGATGGGACACAAGTCACGTAAAATACTTTGTGGCAGGTCTGAGAAATACTAGCTAGTCAGCCAAACAAACAAACCAAAAAATACTAGCTAGCAAAAAAGTACTGTCTAGATAGCTAGCATTTTAATGTGTGCACCAATTATCAATACTTTGTATATTCACAGTGTTTCAGTGGTTATTCAACTTTATAGTAATGTGATGAATGTACATAGTGGCATCTGTAAATTAAACCATGTGTACCCAACACAGACGTCATGCCTGTAACTGTGCCTTCTCTTCTGCATGAAAAATGATGAATGTTGATGATGACATGGAAGGCCTAATTACCCTAATATTTGATAAGGTATTATGTTTCCTGCCTGCATTGCTCCCTGTGTGTTTGACCAGCACAGATGAACTATAGTTTGATATATAAAAAAATGTTGACTTCCTGTAGGAGCACTACTGAAATGTTTTGGTGCTTCCTCAGACATTTTCCTCCTAATCTTAAGCCTGACGGTGAGTGACCACACACCCACAGGTTTTACATGACAGTACATAAACATCAAGTTAGAGTAAGTCAAGCCAGTACACTTAATGTTAAAAATATCATTAAAATCCTTAAGTTTAAACATGATTTAACTGTTTGTCTCAATCATGAATATGGGCACCACTAAAATGGCTAGTAGCATGGTTTGACTGGAGATTTCTATTGCACTCTGTATTCAGAATAAGTGTTAGTTTACACAAACCCGTTTATATGTCCTCAAGAGCATGACAAACGTGTAGGTTTTATTTTATTTATTTTATTTTATTTAACCTTTATTTAACCAGGTAAGTTGACTAAGAACAATTTCTTATTTACAGCAACGACCTGGGAGCAATTAGGGTAAAGTGTCTTGCCCAAGGACACAACAACATTTGGCTCAGTCGGGAATCGAACTGGCAACCTTCTGACTACAAGTCTGACTCCCTACCCACTGAGCCATCTGCGCCCCAAAGGTGGTGGTCGTGTGACGATAGGCTGAAGCCCACGTTAGCCAATCAGATTCCCGAAAATAGCCAAATGAAAATGTAATCATAGGTCGCACTTTTGGCGCAAGTGCATGTTCTGGCGCATACTGTGACGTTGGCTGCCTAAACCTCAGTTTTTCTCAGGTTACATGCAAACGTGCGAACTGAGTTTTCCAAAATCTCCACTTTGACCGGAATTTTTAGAAAGAAAGAATCGTTTTCAGGGGCGATTCTCCATTTGCGTGTAAAGGAAGGGCACAAATGAAAGGGACACGGTTAGTTTTTCAAAATAACCATGTATGTTGTAATCAGGGTCTCGATTAGCATGAAAACATATCCCAGGGAATGGTCGATTCCAGCCACGGTCGGTGGATCTTAATTGGGGAGGACGGGCTCGTATTACGCTCAGAACCGGAGTGAATGGAATGTGTGCAAAACAAAAAAACAATTGGTTTTGTTCGTTGCGCACCATTCCATTCACTCCGGTTCCGAGCGTAATACGAGCCCGTCCTCCCCAATTAAGATCCACAGACTGCGGCTGGTCGATACCAATGTGTTATTAACACCGAGGATCATTTTGCGTCGGAGTTGTCCTTTAACATTATAAGTAGTCTTCACATATGAGAGCATGACTGTTTAATGTAACTGCACACTTATAGATTTCTGTTTCTAGAGCAAATGTTGTCCTACCGTGAGGGAAAGAGTGGAGTTGTTCTCTAACACCACCTATCTATCATTTCTGGCATACTCATACACCCAATACAAACAGTCCATTGCATAGTGTATTAAAATCATAAACGCATTCAATAAATATTTCAGTTGAAAATAATTTGTCTTGGATGATTAAACAAGACAAACTGGTCAACAACTTAACCGCAGGTCCCATCCTCCTCAATATTTTAAGTCACCAGCCTACACTGATGCCTCCACTGAAGATTTGAAAATGAAGATAATTGACTTTCCCAAAACAGGAGAAGGCTATAAAAATAACTCTCAACACATCCAGCTGCAAATCCTTTCAGGTAGAACAAAAAGTGTCACACAGATTTCTCAAAAAACTGTCCAGATCGGTAGAACAGACTCCCCAGGTCACTGATAAGAAACTTTAGAACAGTTTAGCTGACACTGGAAAAGTTGTTCACAGTTTCACAGTGCACCGTGCCTTAAACAACAAGGATATATATTGGAGAGGAACACTTTTCAAAACCCTCATCACAAATCTCAGCATCTAAACTATGCAAAAGAAAGGTATGTTTGGAGAAAAATGGTGATGTCTTTTAAATTGTCAGTTACATAATGCCTTTGATGGAAAGTATGGATTCAACTACCATAAATACCAACCAATCATCCAAGGGAATGGCCAACAGTCATTCAGAAAAAAAAGCTGAATAGAGAGTGGATATTTCATCAACACATAACCTAAAACATACCTCAAAATCAACCATGACATATTTACAAGAAAAAAGGGTTGGGAATGGTCATCTCAGAATGGGGTCATGACTTTGTACTGTACCATGTACAGAATGGGGTCATGTTTGACTTTATACTGTACCATGTACAGAATGGGGTCATGTTTGACTTTATACTGTACCATGTACAGAATGGGGTGATGTTTGACTTTATACTGTACCATGTACATAATGGGGTCATGTTTGACTTTATACCGTATCATGTACAGAATGGGGTCATGTTTGACTTTGTTCTGTACCATGTACAGAATGGGGTCATGTTTGACTTTTTACTGTACCATGTACAGAATGGGGTCATGTTTGATTTCTACTGTACCATGTACATAATGGGGTCATGTTTGACTTTATACCGTACCATGTACAGAATGGGGTCATGTTTGACTTTGTACTGTACCATGTACAGAATGGGGTCATGTTTGACTTTGTACTGTACCATGTACAGAATGGGGTCATGTTTGATTTCTACTGTACCATGTACATAATGGGGTCATGTTTGACTTTATACCGTACCATGTACAGAATGGGGTCATGTTTGACTTTGTACTGTACCATGTACAGAATGGGGTCATGTTTGAATTTGTACTGTACCATGTACAAGTCAGGTCAAATTCTGTTCACAGAAAGATGTATTTTAACATACTTTTTTCCTGGGGTACCAAATCAGTTACATATAACTGTACATAATATAATTTTTTCCCTTATTGTTATGGCGTGGAATAAAACTATTGAATTAGGAAATGATTTAAATTGAAAATGATAAATAATTATATCAATGCATGCATATTGTAAGTTATATTGTGGAAACTTTACAAAATCCTCTTAGCCCCAAAAACATAAGGAACGACTCACTCTAAAGTCACACATAAACAATTCACCTGACCAGCCTACTGCATGCTTTGCGACATACTACAGGTAATTACCAGATCATAATTTGTTTTATTGCTGTCCTTCTCTTCTTATTTACCAAAACAATAAGCATATCTATACTGTAGAATCTCCCTGCTGGTATTGTAACATATGTGATCAAAAAGCATTGCTACCAAACTGCAAAATGCTACACCAACCATATGAAGACATATTGACACACATCGTGATCTCTAATTAAGATATATATTAACTTAAGTGCATTTTAATTAGGCAGCATGCCCACTAATTCTGCCATATTGCATCTGCTCCTCATGGTAAGCCTACTGATGTCAAACCTTCAGGCTACTTAAATCAGATCTACAGGAATAACACACAAAATCAACAGCCAAGCAAACAACATTGGTGTTTGATGTGTGTAACTACTTTTTAAGAGAGCATTTTAAAGTACTTACATTTGATTTAATCACAATGATTACTTCTACAATAATGGCTTGTTGAACATAGATATTTTTCTAAATAAATGGACACATAAGACATCAGAGTAAACATATGTAGATGGTTTGATATACTATTTTATATATTATACATATTACATTTTATACCATAGTAACGAGTCCCCACCTTACAGCCCTGTGACACTGATTGACAACCAATTCTAGGCCATTGAAATGACATGCTCCATTGAATTTCATTTTCATTGTGATTGATGGTTAAATGTCTGTGAGTCACTTTTAAACTAGTTGCAGGGGCGCCGTATAGGGGGGGAAGGTTAGGACAATTCCAAGGGCCCATGACTGACAGGGGCCCAAAAAAATGGATTAAAACTACAAAAGCTGTGCAGAGGGGGCCCAATTAGATTTTTTGTCATGGGGCCCAAAATTCCTGGCAGCGCCCCTGACTAGTTGAGATTACTTTCTATAGACAGTGTGTTGTAATTATTTAAACCATCATTGTGTAGACACCAACAATGTTCTGTCAATCCACAAGATCTACATTAATTTTACCAATTTTATTTTTTATTCTTTTTTTACCAGCTTGACCACATATTTTTCACTTTGTCGTCATTGGATTCCAATCAATGATGATTACTCTCCCAATGGCAGTTGAAAAAACTCATTTGTGGCACGGTATGAAAAAATGTATTATATAAGATAATATATTCATACAAATTCATAGATTAAAGTAACTCCTACGTTGAAAGTTTTAGCTATTCATCAATAACAAAACATCCACATTTAACCTTTTTACATTAAAATAAATAAAAAACTCAATATGTTTCCAAGTAGTTTTTAGTAAATAATTCTCAAACTACATTCACAATAATGTTTGCTACAGTCCACAACTTTCAAGATTGCAAAAAAAATGTAGGCACCCCATTTTAGTTCGGATGTGAAATATATTGTTCCTACAACCCAAAAAAGTTGGGCCAGTATGGAAAATGCTAATAAAACAAAGAGTAGTGATTTGTAAATGTACATTGACTTGTATTTAAATAAAATAAGTTGGGAAAGGGGGCAATTTAGGACTAATAATGATGTGACAAGTTTAAATAACAAGGTGAATTCGAATGATCTCTGATCCCTCAGACTTCACTGTCCTAAAAACCATCTTACGTCTAGAATGGATATTCTGACATGGGCTTTGGAGTACTTTGGTAAAACTTTTTCAGTCAATACAAATTGCAGCTGCATCCACAGATGCAAGTAAAGGCTTTACTATGCAAAGGAGATGCCATACAGTACATCAACACTGTTCAACACTGTCAGTCTAATGGGCAGGTGGGACTTGGAAGGTTCCTGCGATCTCATTGCCAGGACCGGCAGGGCGAGTGGGCACAGTTTCTCCTTTGGGCAAAATAGGCTCAAAACTCTACAGGGATCACTTCCAGTGTGTCCTGGGATGCCAGTTCTGGTCCGCTGGACCCCCAACCAAACCGATGTGCCCGCAGTTGACAAATGGTTCCGCAACTCTGGAGAATTATGGGACCCTTGACACGTGCAGGTCCATCAGGGCATTTGTCAACCCCTGGATGTGAATGGGAGACATGCCTACTCCATAAACACCCTGTATAGGAGTTGGGTTCCGTGAAGGGATGTCTTAAACTGCATCCTAATCACATACTTTCACTTCTGCCACCCTGACCGTCCTGCTCCTCATACTCTGGGTCATCCTCCAGGCCAGTGGCGTCCTGTGGCAGAAGTGAACACTTTCACAAATTCTACTCCTCCCCTCCGGTGGTCATATTTGCCGGTCTACAAGGCCACTGACCCAACAGCATCTGTCTGCAGCCTGCAAGACTTCAAGTTGCGCCTGCAAGACTTCAAGTTACGCCCCTTCAAGTTATGCCTACTTCCAAAATTACAGCTAGAACAGTAAATACGAAGAAGACATAACACATGTTACATGGAGTTAACAGCAAGGTTTCTGAGTGGTTAAGGTTAGGGTAAGTGTTTGGGTAAGGCTTAGATTGAATTAACAGCAAGGTTTCTGAGTGGTTAAGGTTAGGGTAAGGGTTTGGGGAAGGCTTAGATTGAATTAACAGCAAGGATTTGGACAACCTTCAAGTTACGCCCGACTTCACGGTACACCCTTTTCAAGTTACGCCCCTCTCTTGCAGTCCGCAGACAGACCCGTCTCCACCGGCAACCAAGACAGACCCGTCTTCTGTCGCACCTCTCCGGCAACCAAGGGCTGCACGATTCAACGCACCCAAGCACCTAAGCACACCTGCATATGTTCACCTCATCAACACCCCTATTTAGCCCTGTGTTGCTACTCATTTGTTGTGTTGTCATGTTAAATGTGTTTTTGCTTTGGGAATTGTTTCCATTACCTCTTATATTCAGTAAGTAGCCTATATTTATAGCAAATGTTACTGAACATTTTCTATGTATTCCTCAATAAAGGTGGGTTTATCATCTGTTCCAGCAAAATTATGCCTACTATCCAGTTAGAGAAGCCAGGTCATCCTATCAAAATTAATTCTGAATTCATGATTAAACCAAATCAACTGAGTTCTAAAGTGCCAATGTAAAATATTTTGTTGATGATTCAGAATGTATTGAATGCATCTGGACTAAGTGGTGGAACAAATTAATTAGGTTACATTATCCCATGCTGTCATAAGAAAGCATTGTGCTAATGATTCAGTAGTGACAGCAGAGACCGTCTGGGAACAGAGGCATCTCATTTACCTCAGGCACTACCTCCAGCCTGCTCCAGCCTGAGGCTTCCCTTCTGTAGGGTGTGGACCATCAGCAAGCCAGTATTGTCCTACATGGACCACTAAATAATGGGGGCATGTCAAGTTTTTGTTTATTCTTAATAAATCCTTGGTGACAGCAAATACAGTTGTTGACAATTAGGTGCAGAACATTGTGCTACAAGTTACTGTGCTGTTTTTTCAATGTGTTCACTAACAGCATCGAACAGTTGTGCTTGTCCAGTTGGCCATTATTGCATTCTGCTCTAGCACAAGGGTGGGAAACATATGCTTTTCAAATTAAAGGTCACCCACACTGTCCTGGAGAACTCAGAGCAAAGGATGCTCCCAAATTCTACATGCACAATTATGGGGGCTTAAAAGATCTCAGATATTAACTACTGGTAAAACGCCTGACAAGACATGGTAAAATCTGGAACATGTCTGAAACACTATTAAAGAGGAATACCAACCTACCATCCATATCCTCAAAGGTATCTTTATTTTTATTTTCTATTTCTCCTTTGTTTAACCAGGTTAATCGATTTAGAACAAGTTCTCATTTGCAATCGCGACCTGGCCAAGATAAGGCGCAAGGTGCAAGGCGACATTAAGTTACACGTAAAGTACAAACATTCAGGTATACAGTTACACATATAAACGGTATTAGGTTAAATAAATTATACTGTACATTCAGTGAAATTATGGTCTAAAATAGAGAGGTAGATTATTGGACTGTAAAGTGGCAGTACAAGAGAAATAACAGTAGGATAGGTAACATGATGAACATGGCTGAAAATGGTAATGTGCAAATTATACAAAGACAGCTGTGCATTTGAATATGTGCAATATGCTTTAAGGCTTTGATGAGTACGTTAGGGCATAAACAGGCAAAGAGAGGGAGTAGAGTCAACATGTGCAGTGGTCAGTTAGTAGATTCGAAAGTAATGCCTTAAAAGTAGTGATGGGGACGGTGGACTCGAGTTTCCGGGTTTTTAGTAAATTTTTCCAATCGTTAGCAGCAGAGTATTGGAAGGCGGCCAAATGAGGTTTGGGCTTTTGTAGCGACTAGGGAGATGTACCTGCTCAATCACAGGTTGGGAGTGGGTGATGCTATGGATAATAATGAGCTTAGGTAAGGTGGTGTTATGCTTAGTAAGGACTTATAGATGAGGTTGTACCAGTGGTTCAGGTGCCGGGTGTGTAACGATGGCCATTCAACTAGTAAACAGAGGTTGCAGTGGTGGGTGTTGTATCTTAGACCATGTGATATTTCAACTAATTTCTGTGTCCAGATTAAAACTTTTAACTGGAAAGCCTCTCATGCAGACTGTGTGAAAATAATCTGAAGCTGAAATTGTGGAAGCAAAGGACTGCATTGATTGGTAGCTAGAATACCAGTGTACTATAGTACACTGACAGGATCACCCATTACAAATATGCTATATTTTACTGGCAATCTCAGTTGTCTCCTCTGGGTGAACTTCACCAGGCTCTTCAATCAGCCACACAGAAGCACAAGAGCAGGTGTACATCTCTAAATAGGGAGGCTGTGAAGAGCTCAAATTGTGAATTAGGATAACTAAACACATTTCGAGTCACGCTGGAAACCCCATAGAGAAATAGGAGGTGTTGCATGTAAACATTTGAAGAGAGTAAATTGCAGTACCCAATGCAATGTGTTGGCTGCCCTGGTTATGGTGAAGATGACTGATAATGTTCATACAGGTATGTAATACCATTAAACATCTTCAAAACTATGCATACCTATTCACAAGCCTATTAAATGGTACATAATGCTATTCTTTAAAACAGTAGTGATGCAAGCAAAGCAACATAAATCATGGCATGAAAGACAATGAAAATGGTATCACAAAACATATTCCTTTATTTCACATTGTCAAATGATCACACTAACAGGCTAATAGTTCATATATTTTGACTATGTGAGCGCATTTGTTATGAGAATAATCATTGAAGTGCAGTCATTTGTGAAATGATACGTGTAAAACCATTATTGATACAGTGAGCCCCATAATTCATTGGACAGTGACATTATCAGACCACCATTATACACTTGGATTAATTAAAAGGTAACCCATATTCTTGAAGTTTAAGGTCAGTAACTGCTAGTTTTTGAGCTTGCTGTTGCCGCATTTTGGCTAACATTACCTCTGCTTAATGTTAATGTTATAATCTCAATTTGTAAAACTACTACTACTGGTGACTGTTTTGTTATTTTTATATTGTCATATTCTATGTTTTTGCACAAGTTGTAAGTCTGTTAACAGTTTAAATGAGAGAAACTCATCACCATTTCTCTGCTTCTCATACAGTCCAGTATGGACCACCCCACCAGTTCATACTTTGTCTGGATTGGAGGCTCCATCCTGGCCTCTCTGTCCACCTCCCAGCAGATGTGCATCAGCAAGCAGGAGTACCATGGGTCTGGCCCCTCCATCTTCATTCACAAATGCTTCTAAACAGACTGTTCCTCCTTCCCCTCACCTACCAAATGCGCAACAACTTCAGCTCTGTGGTAAACAACCACACCACATTCTTCATACAGACTCATCAGGATTTGTAAAAAAAAATCAAAGATAAAGGATGAACTGATGTTTTGCCGTGGTTATTCAGTATTCTGCAGTTGCATCTGGGGATTTAAAAAACTGTACATTTTGTTTCCTTTGAGTCAATCCAAATGCTAACTGCATTGTTCAGGCATGTATTTGCCTCTGAATACTGCCCAGTGTTTGGCGCATACTTAAAGATGGCTGTATTAACGCTTGTATGTAAAATGTCTGGTTTATTTTCACTTTCAGACAAAAATATATTGGTCCTGGTATTTGTACCTGTATAATAAGAAAATAAAAATGTTTTACTTTTGTACATGGACTACAGTCAATTATTTTGAAATTGTTAAATGTAATAGCATTTATGTAAAATAATAAAAATAGGTTGTACTGCCATGCCAAATAGTGTAATATACTGTGAACCACAATTACAGTAAAATTAATACAGCAAGACAAATACAGTATAATTTAGCAAATTATAATTACAGTACAATTACTGTAAGGTTATTATACTGTAAAACTAAGTTAGAGTAAGGGTATTATACTGTAAAACAGAACTGCAGTAAGTGCATCATACTGTAAAAAACATGTACAGTTATGGTACTGTAATGGGGTAGTTAGAGTAACTTACTGGCAACACGTTGCCAGAAAGTTACCGCATAAATACAATAAAAAATCTAACAGTGTAGCACATCCAGTTTGAAAGGGTACAATGACGATGAAGTTGAATTGAAGACTGTCAGCTTTAATTTGAGGGTATACTCATACACATTTGAAATGACAGCACCTTTTATACATGGTCCCCCCATTTTCATATTTGGTAGCATATCTTTTGCATGCATTGACTGCTTGACGTCTGCGATACACCGATGTCACCAGACGCTGGGTATCTTCCTTGGAGATGCTGTGCCAGGCCTGTACTGCAGCCAGATGTAAATCACTTCCCAATTAAATATGGTGCTTACTGTACAGTATATTAGGATATAGTGGGAAATCAAAATGGATATTGATAGTCCTGCTCAATTGAAAGATTTGGCACATGCTACATTTCATAGAGAGAGAAATCTATTGTAGTGATGGTCGATTTGTGCAAGAAGTGCAGCTTTTTGCCCAAGAATTTTGTGCATTTTTGTGTTTTCAAAACTACTTTAGAAAGGCAAGCAAATATAATTGACACAACAGGTGTTGATGTTGTTGAGCTGTAGGGAAGTTGTGTTCTTAGATTTCATTTAGAACACACAAGGTAAAGAGCACCATCTTGGTTACTTGGAGAAACTGACGAGACATAGCTTGTAGCTGCACAACAAATATTTATAAAGCTATATGATTCTCTTAAAGCGGCATCGAACACGGATGCTAGATATACAGAGCGTGCGCCTGGCTCACAATAACATGCACATTATGTACAACACTTAGAGGTGAAGGGTCAATCAATAATGCACACTTAGGGCCCTATCTTGCACCCGGCGCAACGCAACGCAAGCGTCTTTGCTAGTTTAAGACCGACGCAGTTGTCAATTTTCCGTCAGGCACCCGCGTTGTTTAAATAGCAAATGCACCTGCGCCCATATTTGCGCCCATGGGAGTGCTGGTCTAACAAGGAGGTGTGTTCAGGATAATTCTGGGTGTATTGCTATCTTGAGGCATCTGAAAGTGATCGCGCCATTGATCAACAAAAACCTGGTCTAAAGTCAATGGCGCAGCATGTCATTGTTATTTTAACAGGAAATTTGTCAAATGCGCGTAGGCATAGCGCGTGCACACTATGCTTGTTGCACACACACTGGGAAGCGCAGCAACACACGAACATGCAAAAGATTACAAAAATATATATAATGATGCAAATCCGCCATCATAATAGCATTGCGGGACAGATAAAAATGCGCCTAGCTCTACAGGGAATGGGAGATTAATCTCTGATTGTTTTTTTGCATGTTACGCCCAAAACACACCTATGAATTAATGAAGACACTTAGTACAACTCTTTTAGACCATGCGCCCGGTCACGCCATGCGCTTAGATTGTTAAAATACGGCCCAAAATGTCCATCAGCTTCACAAACAAACATAAATATAGTTAACCTCACCTTTTTCATCCAAACAATAACAGGAGTGTAATACTTACAGTAACGCGTGCCAACCTTCTGGAACACTGGAGTCTATAAACCCTAGCCACCCTGGGTACTAATTACTGTACCACCCCGTGAGGATCTTTACCTAATCAATTAGTCCCGTGCATAATGATCTACCCAGAGTAGCCGACCATACAACTTAGTGCCCAGAAGGTGACACACCAAACCATGAATACTCAAAACACACAGCACAGTTTGAATAATATAAACAACTAGAGGCCTGCATTTTTGAGAAACTGCAAAATGATGCGCTTCAGGCAGTCACTCGAGTGCTTTTCACAACCTGTTGTTTCAGAAATTTGGTGGCAGGTGTCCACAAGGCATAGTAGGCTAAGTCACTGCATTGCAGGACAGTCTACGACATGATAATCATGGGTTCGAGCTTGACTATGGGTTCTCCGATTTTCCCCTAACAAGCACACCTGGTTGCCGCCCTTGATTACTGTAACTTTTCTTGCAAAGCATCCCAAAAATGTCCTTATGTCCAGTGGTTCCCAAACTAGTTTTGTACCACCAGGGTCCTAGTACCAATGTTTTGGAACCACTACCCAGGCAGAAGTGGTTTGCTCAACAATTGTCTTCACCCCTCTGCAACTAAACAAGGTGTGGGGAATAAACTCAATTTTACGTGGACTTCTTTTCAGTATATGTGCTTGTAGTTGCTTCACACAAGATTGCCTTCTTTAAATTGTTTAATCAAATAAAATCCATGGCCTGCTATGAAATAATGGGCTCTTAATCATAGCAAATGGCACTTGCTAGTGTACAGGGAGTGATGCTGCCCCATCATAACCTAGATACCTTTTCTACAGTCTTCATGAACTGTTCCGTCTTCAGCTCCCCTCAGACACAACATGTTTAAAACACACAATTAAGTGTTGCTCCTCTGATTTTCAACAAAGATATAATCACATGACTTCCTACCTTAATTACTAACACATTGTAAATGCTAGCTAACTTGGCTTGCTATGAGTTGAGATTTTTTGGCCACTAAAACTACACATTGGCTGAGTCTGTGTTGACAGCTGGCAACCTGCACTCGGAGCAAAATAAAACATACCCTGTTTAGCAACCCCTCACTCTACTTTCCCTGCATACTAACCCGAGTGCCTAGTCTAAATATTCCAATGCTCGTTTTCAGATTTCCTAACTGAAAAATTGATAATGAAAAGTGCCAATGTTGATATCTATTTTGTGAGCGGAAAACCATTACTTCTATCAAAACTAAATGATACTAACTAAATACTGTACTATCACAAGTAACATCACTAGTTCTAGTCGATATCAATCAATAAAATGTATTTATAAAGCCCTTTTCACAACAGCAGTTGTCACCAAGTGCTTTGACAGACACCTGCCTCTAGACCCACAAGAGCAAGCAACACAAAGTGATGCACAGTGGCTAGGTAAAAACTCCCTAGTAGGTGGGATTTAGGAAGAAACCTTTCACGTTCAAAGATAGCGGAGGCAGGCGCGTCTTCAGCAAACATACACACTTTATTGAAACAGGAATGAACTGGACAAGTACAATGAACCACACTGAACAACCAAACAGACAGGACTAAATACCATACTAACGAGGAAAGGAGGTGCAGGTGTGGACTAAACAACAGAACTGATAGGCTGACAAAAACATGTGATGGGATCATGTGACACAAAGAGTGGGAAAACAAAACCATGAAGAAACCACCATGAAGTGACACAGAACAGGCACAAAGACAATGGACATTGTGACAAAACCTAGAGAAAGGCCAGACTCAAGGGGGTGGCCAGTCCTCTTCTGGCTGTACCTGGTGGGGGATCTGAAGGTACACAGCCTATTGTAATAAGCTCACTTTATTTATCAGCATTCAATTATTGTCCAACAATGAAGATATGATGGGTGGGCTGTGACCATAGTCTTTATGTAGCATCAATACAGTTTGGTGGCCTTTTGAAGAGAGAACGTAAAGCCCCCCGGAGATGAAAGCTGGCGTCACCAGGTGGAAACGTGATCACCAACAGCATTGACGTGGGCACCAGCACAGCATTGGGTTGGGCACAGGACAGGGACAGGAAGGAGTCATCAGGCCACATGGTCCTGTCGCATGTTCCAAGGGTTTGGGTCCTCCTAGGATGAACATGACATCAGGAACATTAGAGTGGGCATACCTTGGGTCTTGTACCTTGATACAGCTCTGACCCCAAAATGAATATATAATCTGTCTCTGGGGACAGAACAACCCTAGTCCCTCGGCACATAAACTATTGCAGCATAACATCTGGGGCTGAGACGGGGGGGACAAGAGACGTGGTCCTCACAAGGAAAACCTTGGGCAGGAGCAAGCAGGCATGCTTCCGACCCACCCACATTGCCAAGACCACACCCCCAAAGGGTCACCAGCAGACCGTTACCACCCTGGGGGTGGCGTTGGAGTGAGGATATCCCAGTGGAGAGTGGGAAGCCTACCAGGCAAGCCAGAATGGGCGGTTCATCAACAGTGCCACCATTCTCTTTTAGCCCCCTGTGCCAGACTACACTATAACATAGAATTTACTGAAAAGATGAGTCTTCAGCATAGACTTAAACGTTGACATTGAGTCTGCGTCTCTCACATGGGTTGGAAGATCATTCCACACAGTTGGAGCTCTATATGAGAAAGCCCTTCCTCCAGCTGTTTGTTTACAAATTCTAGGACCAGTAAGGAGGCCGGCATCTTGTGAATGTAATGTACATGAGGTTAAGTATGGCAGCACCAAATCAGACAAATAAGTAGGGAAAAGTCCATGTAGTGCTTTGTAGGTTAATAGTAAAACTTTCAAATCAGCCTTAATGTGTTCCAATTTTGCAGTTCTAGTCAGAATTCTGGTGGCTGTGCACTAACTGAAGTTTTTTTAGGGTTTTGTCTGGGTAGCCAGAAAAGATAGCATTACAATCTTGTATAATCTTAAAGTAAAAAAAGCATGGATTAACTTTTCTGCATCATTCCTTGGCAGAAAATTTCAAATTTTTGCAATGTTCCGGAGATGGAAAAAAGCTGCTCTTGAGATATTTTTTACATAGAGAGATCTGGGTCCAGAGTTACACCAAGGTCTTTTTCAGTTTTTTCTGATATATCTGTACAACCATCTATGTTCATTGCCAGATTTGACAGCAGGTCTCTGTTTCTTGGGACCTAAAATAAGCATTTTTCATGTTTTTTCAGAGTTTACAAGTAAGTCATTTTCTGTCATCCAATTATTTATATCCAAAACACAGGTTTCCAGGGTGTGCAATTTTGGGGATTCTCCCTTTTTCACTGAAATGCATAACTGTGTGTCATCAGCATAGCTGTGAAAGTTGACATTGTGTTTCTGAATGACATCACCAAGAGGAAACATATATAGTGAGAACAGTAGCGGTCCCAAAACAGAACCTTGTGGAACACAAGCATACCTTTGAAGCACAAGAACAGAGGCACAGCTCTGGTCGAATGAAACTTGGAGGTTGTTTATCACCTTTACAAGTGCAGTCTCAGTACTATGATGGGGTCTAATCCCAGACTGGAGCTTTTCGTAAGTATTATTAGTATTTAGGAATGCACTGTTGGTGGGCGACCACCTTTTCTAATATTTTTGAGAAAAATTGTATATTTGAAATAGGCCGGTAGTTATTTAGCCTTTCTGGGTCAAGGTTAGGATTTTTTTAGATTGGCTTCACTACAGCCAATTTTAGGGAGTTTGGTACACACCCAGATACTAGAGAGCAATTTATTATATTTTTTTATTTTTGTTCTCCTCATTTAGGTTGGAGAAATAGGCTGATCGGGCAGAAGTAAATACATTATGGTAATGTAGAGTACTGTCATTCCAAGCTAATCTAAATACGTCCAACTTGGTAGAACGCCATTTCCGCTCCAATCTTCTGGAGGCTTGCTTTAGGGTTCTGGTGTTTTCTGTATACCAGGGTGCAAAATTATTTTTACGGATATGTTTTGTATATCAAGGCAATCCCTCAAACTCTCGCAGGAGTTCCGTGCCGTTTTGGCATGACAAATATATATTTGCTACTGGCTTCACCCACATCAACAATTGTTTTGCTGAAATTGAAAGAAACCAATGTAGTTCATGGGGCAATTGTACTTGTAAAATCTGTAACAAATGCAATTCTATATTTAGTTTTGGTTGCGGCCAACACAATTCTTTACTTTGTCCCTACATAGTCTTTCGATGTGTGCAAAGCAATGTACTTTTTAAGATGCGGATGATGGAACATTAGATTTCTTTATTCGGTAACAATACTATCATAAGCCAAATATTTATTTCAATTAAGATGTTAGATTAATGAAATTACACACTTACCTTGGTGAAAGTGTAAGTTAACATGTGGAGATGGGCACAGAAGCAATCAATCAGAAAACATATATTTTTTATTAGTCTGTAGATCTGATTACAGATTTGGTAATGGGATAGGTTACTTCTTTCTTCAAGTGTGTTCCGAAACTGTAACGGTGTAGGTGGTGGTGAAATGGAGAGAGGGAGTCCAAGACAGATTGAATGGTTGTTTGTAGTTTTTACTTGATAGAAATCCAAGAATGGAACAAGCAATTTAGCAGGGTACAGCCTCGTCGAAATGCTAAACTGATATATTAAGCCTATGTGTCCATTACAGCGGCACAATTTGCTGACAGCTAACACTGAAGAATATTCCTCCTGGCAATACGCACAGTCTATACACCAACTCCAGTGGCTGGCAAAACTTCAGCAAAGGAAATACAGTAATATATATATACAGACAGTACGCATTAACTGCACACGCAGGCGACTCACCTTTCACAATGTACTTGATACAGCATTCCTGGTAATTCCTCAAGGCAACAGAAACAATACACACTGTACTCCAAACAATAATCAACAACCTCTCTCTCAGTCTGCCCACCTTATATGCTGTGCCCTAATCAGGCAAGATCAACACAGCTGCAAGCCATATCTAATCAAATAAAATTGCAAAATTGCAATTCTGCGGGAGGAGCATTCAAGGTGTTTAATGAACATTGACGTTACATAGCCATGTGAACAAGAGCGCTGAAAAAACAATGATGCACAGGAACTGCACAACGTACAGTATACACAAATAAATGATTGTATTTTCAAATGAGAGATTAATCTTACATTTAAAAAAATTAATATATTAATAAACTGTCAGTATGTATGAAAAATAACTGAACTCGAATTTTGGTGGGCTTAATGGGTACCTTTACCCTAGGCAGGTCAGTTAACAGCACACATGTTCCCAATTATTATGCAAATTGGAATTAAGTATCATAAACATTACATTTTTTGTTGTTTAATCAAACTCATGGATGGTGTCTATGGGCTCTTTGGATTACTGATATCAATCTCGGACACCTGTGATAATTAGTTTGTCAGGTGAGCCCAATTAAAGGAAAACTACTTAAGAAGGATGTTCCACATTATTAAGCAGGCCACAGGTTTCACGCAAGCCTCAAAATTGGATGAATCAGCGTTTAATTTTACTTTTGTAAATTAATTTTAGAATAATCTGTTTGGAAAACATGTCTGAGATTACTAATGAAATAATCAAAGTACTGGCTATAAATCTAACAGTAGATGAGTCATGTCCACCCCATTCCCCGCTGATCCTACGCCCTTGGAGTGTGCGCTTTATTGAACTCTTGCAGTTTGCTGGCAAGTTTGACACATTGCCCATCCCCCGCTATTGATGAGCTGTTGAGTAGAGTGCTGGCATACAAGAAAGAGCGCTTGATTTCTTTCGGGTGCCGGCAACAATACATCCAGCAGGCATTGAGTTTTACATTTTTGGCTGCGTGCAATTTGGCGCCCCTACGTGTCTTGGCGCCCTTGCTGACCATCTTGTCCACTTGTGCCAGGAGCTGGGCCAGCAAAACAACATTCACAGACTCAACGACAAAAAGCTATCACAAGTAGAAAACAATTCTAGTCGTATCTTTTTGTTACTAATTTGATTAATATTTTGTGTATTATAAGTATTTTGGCATGGATTCACATTTGTGTTATGATTGCATAAGGCAGTTCTAAGATCAAACTACTGATCTGTGGAAGATAACATTAAAATGGAACCTACTGTAGAAATGTCTGGAAATAAAAAGAGAATACATTGAAAATGATAAAGGTGTTTTTATATTTGCCTTGATAAATGTCTTTAGTAAAGTTGTTGAGCAGTAGCAGAAGCTACGTAGAAGACTGCCTAACCTTTTTGAGGGCTACAAACAGTGACAATGGTAGCAAGGCAGCACCGAGTGAGAAAAGGAGGAAAGACAGTGAGGATACAAGTCCAACTGTAGCTTGCAGAAAGGCCTTGTAACCACAGCTAAGACATTCTGTTCACCACGGTAGATAAAAAAAATGTTTGACAAATGGTATTACAAAAGCACTATTCTCAGTGTATGTGCTCGATGAGAGAAATGTAGTGTTAGTAAGATTTTAAGCATACAGTATCAAACTCGTTCCTACACCCTTGGCACACTTCATTACTCACTAGCCGCGCTCATCTCTGCACCTGACCGGTAGAAGATGGGCCGCTGGGTTAATTGTTAGCTTCTCAGCAGGCAATATTGCAATTTAAGACCATGGCTAGTTCAAGTAATCAATAATCACAGTCACAAACAATGACAGGTCAGCGAATCTGTCATGTGGTCCGTCAATCTGTCAGGTGCACAGGGGATAAGAAAGAAAGAGGGGTTAGAAATCTCAAAACAGCTACTCTGTGTACTCATGTTGGCAACGTTTCAAATATTAGAATGCTCTTACTACTGAGTTGTGGTTGTTTCACCAACTGTTTCACCTCGATTCTCTTAAATGTATGCACTTATTGTAAGTTGCTCTGGATAAGTGTGTCGGCTAAATTACTAAATGTTTACACTTGATAATAATCTTGCTATCAATGTTGTCTTCAAATTTAGCTAAAACCCTTATGTTACAAGTAGTTAGATTAGAAGTAGCTCTAGCTGTATCGCCACTGTATGTTTAGAGAAGGTTATGCAAACCCAAGTAAAAAAAGTATATTTAAATGTACTTGAAATGTATTTTATTTATCCTAAATATACTTCTAATATATTATTTTGGTATGTATATTTTGAAAGTATACTTCAAATATACTTAAATATATTAAATACATACTTATGGTTAAACATAAGTATACTAGAAGTTAAATACTGGAGTATAATTTAAATATACTTTTTTACCTGGGAAGGTTCATTATGGCTGCCTCTGCCTGTGTTGATTGCCCTAAACCATTTAAATTGATTATATATTACATTGTAAGCAATACAGTATATTTTCAGAAAGCTTGGTAAAACCAACATAACTGAATAGTTATGCATTCTAATCAATTAATTAGTTGTTATCATACAAATAATAATCATAGAATGACAAAAGGTGTGGTGGCACTGGCAATGTTTCTATTTTAGGTACTCTTAAAGTTGTGAATGTTACCTGAAAATGGGCAGTTATTGTAATTAGATGTTGCCCTGTAGTTTATGCTGTATACGCTCTATATGCTACTGCTATTCTATAATATAGATAACACTCTAACCTACATCTGTTCTATAACTCTTCAGTTGGCCTGTTAAAATACATGGGAGGGACATAATTAATCCCACTTCTACCTATGAGTCTCAGCAGAGTCATGTAGCACAGGGCTATATAGCACACTACCACACTAACACTTCTACCTATGAGTCTCAGCAGAGTCATGTAGCACAGGGCTATATAGCACACTACCACATCTGCAGCCAGGGGTACAGTATGTCTTGCTTTGTGGAAATATAATGCCAAGGCATGATGTTAGGGTGAAGTGTGGGGGGTCTGGAGCGTGTGTGTGTATATGTGTGTGTATGTGTGTGTATGTGTGTGTATGTGTGTGTGTGTGTGTATGTGTGTGTATGTGTGTGTGGGGGCACCAATCCCAGGTCTTGCCTAGTGCGCAAATATCGCCAGAGCCAGCCCTGTTCTTTTGGCCCCTCCTCTAGGTACTGTGCAACAATCCCAACCAATGAAGCTCCGCCTCTGGTCTGGAGAAATGTGGCATTAGAGATGGACAGCAGGGAGTTGAGCAGAAAGCCAAACGTGGAAACCTAGAGGTGGAGATGGGCTTAGATCAGGTATTAGATCAGAAATGGGCCAACGGATACAAACGTAACACCCTCACATCCTAACAACACTTACAAGCCTCGTCCACAGTCCAGTGGACAAGCTTCATCCCTGCATCCACCTGAGACCCACCGCCAGGCTAGCTGGGCTCCCACTCTCTAATTAAAGGTTAAGCCGATTCCCCTTCCATGTATCAGGAGCACGGAGAGCACAACGGATACAGTTATAAAGCCACTGTAATTACCTTGTTTCAGGCAGCATTCATATGGAGGAGCTGATAGGGACGAGGGAGAACGAGAGAGAGAGACTTGAGGGATGAGCAAGGTAGCTGTGAGAAATAAGGTGTGGAGATTTGTATCTCTTTTCTCCTATTAAGTTGTGTTCAGCAATTTCAAATCTGTTTCATCTGTGAATTTCATAACCAGCACACGATGCAGACCTCCATTCAATTTACCACTGCAAGCCTACAACTACCCCCCATAATAAACTTGAATCAACTTCAGTTTACATGAAAAGAAAGGGAAAAAAACAATGTAATTAATTTTCCATTTGTGTCTGGGGGAAATTACATAATAAATTAGATTCTACCAGGAGATTCCACAAATCTATTCTGGAGGTGTATTGCATTCAGCTTCTAAAGGAAGCCCTAAAAGCAGCTTGTTTCCCAGGGTTTAGGTCAGGGTGCTAATCCCCAGTCAGTGTGGTTCTGGAGGAAAAACACATCACTGTTTTCATGCTCTGTACAACACACTATTGGTGTACTGCTTAAGCCTCCAGCGGCAGCAGCACTGAGAGCTTCTGCCATTTTGTTTCCTTGGGAGAAGGTTTTTCCTCTGCTTGCTCCACTGTCGTGCTGTTGGACGCGTGTATTTTGAGGATTAGTGGCTTAATCGACCTTGTAATGGGGAGATCAGAGCAGCGTGCAGGCATGGAGAGAAGGGCACACACACACACCCACGCTCTCACGCGCTCACACACAAACACTGACACGGACACACGTGCACGCACACAAAGACACACACAAACAACTCTCACCAATCCTGTTAAGTTACTAACACATTGCGCTGCATACATTCATAATGTAGACATACAGTGTTATTGGTCTGGTACACTGGCCACTGCCTCCTGTACAATGGACGTGTTGAAGAGCATGGGGTTCAGGCTTTGGGGGTCAGGGTAATGTCTCTGTGAGCAGTGAGGAGGTCTGGATAGTGATTTGTTGGACTCTAGGGGTCTGTAGCACTATGTGGTGTACAGTGAGTCACCTCACTTTGGCTCGATCACCAGCTTTCACCTATTTCCTTCTTTCTTTCTCCTCCACTCCTTTTTCAATCTTCCCTCTCGTCTCTCACTCAGGTAGTCCAGGTGCGTGTATGGGTGTGTGTGGTTGTGTGGGTGCGAGTGTGTGTTTGGGCACCCTGTTTGGGCACAGTGCAGGTCTCAGTGGGGTAATCCCGGTGTCATCTCCAGGGATCCACTGCAGCAGGGACGATAAGAGGAACAAACAGTGTGGATCATTAGAGCGGAGCCGTTGTGTAATCAGCTCTCTAATCTCACCCACTAAGCCCTGCTTCCCTCTCCAACTGGCAGAGTGATCCAATGCAGCGGGGGGGGTTAGGGTACAAGTCCACCTGCTAGGCCGACGCACACAAGTAGATGCATACACACAACCATCTATACTGTACGCACTACTGTGTGCATATTCGCACACACACACAGAAACACAAGCCAGCCTCCACTCGGTCCAGCACTTTTGCCTTCTCTCCACAGCCTGTGTTTTTTTCTTTTTCTGTTGCTAAACTAATAACAGACTGGGCGCACACGGGCAACCCAGAGAAAAAAAATCAATACTCTCTCAGACAAAATCAAGATTTCTTTTATCCTGCCATTCTTTTTTTTCATTCTCTTTTGCTTACCCTCCACTCTACCCTCTCTCTCACGCTCGCCCATCTGCAGCAACGCTTCCTTGATCTCTGTAGTAGCCTACCCCCAGGATCTGTGGTGCTCTTCTCCCCCCCGGTAGGTTGATCAGTTCAAACAATAACTTTTATTCACATGATGCCCAACTTGTTTTCCATGGCACTCTAACCCTCTGCCCTGGCCAGCAATGTTCCCAGTAAGCCAGAGCCTTCCCAGGTTGACGGTAGCTGGGTCAGGCCTCCACTCTGGGGTGAGTGAACACTGGCTGGATCGAGCCCAATTCTTCACATGGCCCCGGATATACAAAGCCCAACCACCGCTGGAGCAGAGAGGACGGACCCCAGGGAGGATCCCACTATATCCCAATTTACTGTTCTGCATGGTGGTGGAAAACACAACGGGAAGAGGGCCACAAGGGAAGAGAGAGAGAGGCGAGACAAGGAAAAGGGAGATGGCGCAGGAAGACAGAGATAGAGTCACTAGAGAGTGTCTGAGCTCAGCCGCCCAGACTGGCAGTCTTCTCCGGCGCTAATGGGACACATAGATAGAACATTATTGTTACTGAGCTCGGCCAGATGGACAAGAGTAGAGAAAGGACCTAAACAGAGGAGGGGGCTGTGGAAAGAGACGTGCGAGGAAGAGGAGGAAGAGACGGAGCGTTGTTCACTGGCTGGCTGAAGTGATTATATGCTGGCAGGGAGAATGTGACGAGACGTCGAGGCGAGGGGGGTAAAGACAGGAAGAAGGCGCAGAGAGGCAGATATAATGCGCCATTTTTTTTCGACTGTTTGTCTCTAAAAGCTCTGGCAAGTCCATAATGCCTGTGTCATGCCAATAAAACCCCATTGAAATTAATTGAATTGACAGAGGCAGCCAGTTAGACAAAGATGGAGAAAGAGAGAAGGGGTGAGCGGGAGAAAGGCGCCAGGATGGGGAAATGGAAAGCTCATTACAACCCGTTTTTTTCATTTTTAATAGATCTCTCATTTTGTCTGTGCAGTTTGTTTTATTTATTTGAAGTTAGCGGCTTAATGAGATCCCTCAGGTACAGAAGATAGCTGAGAATGAGGAAAAGACCGAGAGTGGGAGATATCTGGGTAGAGGTGGAGAACTAGGAGAGGAGAGCAGGAGGATAGGAGTCAGTCAGTGGAGGGGAGAGGCTGCAGACGGGGAGAAGAAGAGAAGGTGGGGAGAAGGCAGACAAGAGGAGAGAGAGAACGAGAGAGAGAGAGGCATTCTACAATGGTGCACCAGCTCCCTCTTAAGTACAGTACACTGATCAACAGACTCTGTCCTTTTCTCACTCTCTCTTTACCTCCTGTTCACTTTCTCACTCATTTTCTTTGACAGATAGACACCCGAACTGCAGTGGACAGACGGGGAACATTCAGGCTGACTGTGTGTGATTGTTTGCATGTGAGAGAAACGGACAGACGGACAAACGGATGGACAGACAATATATAATGAAGCTCAATTCTGTTCGCTCACCTGCCCAGACTGAGTGGATCTGGCCACCCGGCCTTGGCTGCCGTCCAACGCTTTGTGCGAAGCAGAGGAATGGCAAACAGATGCTACATAAAATACTTTGGCAGAAGATTTGTTTATTGATTCATTTGTTGTATTTGCTCCTTTTAAACAACACTGCTTTACTGCTAGTGTGCACCACAGTGGTTTTAATATGTGTGATATGTGTGCTATTGTATGCGTGGGTGTGTGTGGGCATGTGGTCCTGTTTTTATTATACTTGTGGGGACCAGAAGGGTCAGGTAAGAGGTATAAAGCAAACAAATGCTAATTGGGTATATTGTAGGTTTAATCATTTGGGGTTAGGTTTAGATTGAGGGTTAAGGTTAGGGTTAGGATTTGAAAAAGACTTAGAGCTAGGATAGCAACAACAATGCTTTTTTATGTCCACTCCAAGGATGGAAAAATGTATGTGTGTGTGCTTGTGCAAGCTTGTGTCTGCAGCACATTTAAACACATTGTAACGATGCTCAAGAGACAATACCGACCACTATTCATAAGCTTACAGGAAAAACATTTGCATAACAAGCCACAAATGCCTGCAGTTAAACTGCACAGTTGCTGCTGGATCTGCTGCAGGCAGAACTTCACTGATTCTCTCCTTGAGTTCCAGTGCAGAGCGTGGAGGGTCCTCAGGTACTGCCTCGGGTGCTCCACGTGTCTGAAGTGGGGTATGGAAGGAGAGAAGTGGATGGGATGGTTTCCTCAGTCTCCCCATCCTGCCTGAAGTGATTTATCAGCATAATCTGCCTATTTTACTGTCATCTTCTGACACCAATCTTCCATAATGGAAAACTGCCATTTTCTCTACATCTTCACTAGTTACACTCGAGAAGTAACTGCCCAGTGAAAATCTCACTTCTAAAACTTCATAAACGGTTAATTTATGCCCAAATATGGTTAAAGGTTTTTCATATGTGAAGTGCTAGATTTGAATGCCCATTTTAGTTATCCACCTAACAGGGTGGACAGGATTAAACAGTAAATCAGACTGTTAAGAAAGAAAGTCATCATTACAATATTATTTTCTACACAAATCATTATATCCAACTTGATACATTTTCTACTGTACATTTTTTGCAATTGCATACTATTAGAAAAAAATATGTATCCACAAACGACCAGACTGAATAAATCACCTTTTTTTACAAGGTTAGGTTGTGAAAAAGATTTGGTGGTAAAGTAGGGTCATTGAACAAAAACGTTTGGGAAACCCTGTCCTAACCTATCTTGGAAAAACGAAATAATAATCGGAGTGATCGACTTCCTCTCGCTTTTCATGCTACGTCTGTCCAGTTCCTCAGTCACGGCTCCAGGCCTCCCACTCCCCAGCCAACCCATTTCATTGTAGACAGCACTCTGCTCTGCTCCCACGGAAGTCACAGGGGTTGATAGCTGTCTCATAACTGTCAAGCACTCACTTTCCCCATGCCGCGTTATTGTTGGCTAGCTGGACCCAGGAACCTCATGCTGGTTGAGAAAGAGGGTGGGGGGCACCGAAGGCAGTAATGAAAAAGCGTGTGTGACGAATTGAGGGTGTTGGTGAAGAAATAAAGGCTCTGAGGCAAGTGCAGGCGAAGAGGAGCTGGCCAGAGAAGGACGAAGAGGAATGGGGAGACTGTCTGAAGAAATGCAGAGCCGTGGGGATCTGAAGAGCCGAATCAGCAGTTATGCAAACGCACCGCGGCAATTGTCACATACACACACACACACACCTGTAAACAGCCAGTCTGCATGTTTCTGCTTGTTGAGGTGCTGTGAGCATGTCCCATATGACGGTGTCGTCCAGGGTGCACTGGCTTGGTGGAACAGGAAGACTATTACATGGTCTAACAGAGCTTAACTAATAACCTGCACCAGATCATCCAATTCCTCCTTCTTCCTGTACAGATCATCACATAGCAGAGGGACTCATAGCCCAGCCTCTACCCCCTGCTGCTCAGGTTCGCTTGGGGCTTCTCTTATCTCCTTCCTGGCTTCTCAACTCTCCTCTCACTCAGCTTTCCATTCTTTCTTCTCTCACCTCTCTCTCTCACTCTTTTCCATGTCTTCAACCTCCTGGTCCACACTAGAGGAACACATCAGATCTGCCTGTCTGCCAGTTGGTGTATGGTGACAGGGTGAGTCACGGAACTGACAAAGGCTGGCTTTTTAGGACCCCTGAGGGCATTTATTGATAAAATATCAAATGAAACGGTGGTAGAGCAAAAACCTCAAGCCGATGTAGATAGTGAGACGGCTCTATTCCGGGCGCCCCCACAGCGGTACCGGAGGGGATGACGCGGGCGTTGGAGTTGATGCCGTCCTCTTCTTCTCATTTTTACTTTTCCGGCGTCCCACTCTCAATGCTGCCATTGGCGCAGGGCTCATACAGGAGCGGGCGTGTCCACGTCACACTATGTGTCTGTCAGTCAATCAGCTGGACAGGACAGACACCGTCCCCTCAAATGTTTTTATTTGTGATCCTGACGGCTGTTTGTTGCTTTTTTATTTATTCGCTATCATGGTGCTCCCAAACAACCTTTTTGCATTACATTTGCTGATGCGTTGGTTAGGCACGTATCTGTCTTTTGTACAAACATAATCAATGCACACATTTGTCAAGGGTATATAGGCAAGGCAAGTTTATTTATATAGCACATTTCATACACAATGGCAATTCAAGGTGCATTACATAAATAGGAAAACATAAAAAATTTTAACAGATTAAAGATTTATTAAATTAAAGTAAAAAGTGAAAAACAATTAGAAAAATAGTACAGTTTAAGAAATAAAACAGACTGAACGAACCATATAAAATATAGTGCAATCAGTTCAGACTTAGCACAGAGTTAATTCAGTAAAAGCGTAGCTAATCAGATGTGTTTTGAGTCTAGATTTAAAGGTGACTACTGTTGGAGCACATCTGATCTCTTCTGGGAGCTGGTTCCAGCTGCGGCTGGCATAGTAGCTAAAAGCAGATTCTCTGCGTTTTGAGTGAATCCTTGGTATCTCTAGCTGATGTAATCCTGATGATCTGAGTGGTCTGTTGGGTTTATATTCAATGAGCATATCTGCAATGTGAGACATACATCATGCTTGTATGTATGTTGAGAGTTTCTATGTAATGTTTTTGTATATGCATGTTTGAATGTAGTGGGTTTTTGAAATGTGCACTGTATGCGTAACAGCTGTGAAAGTATTATTATTATTATTATTTACCATTATTGTACCAAACAACATGACAATGACCTGGGGTGTAGTTACGAGAAGGATATGGGATTAATGAGCTACCTAGTCAGTTAGTGGTAGGAATTTAATCAGTTAAGCCCTTTACTTTGAAGTAGGTGTTTCTATTGCCTCGCAAGGACTGTGGCTTTAGCGGAGTGATGGTAACAATGCTTCATTGGCGATACGTATCAATGTGTTCAGAGGTAGTTTGATGGTCGAAATGAGACTGTTATATTGGTGCCTTGACTCAGATCATTCTCTTTGAATCTGCCCAGCTGCTGGGATTGCTGCGGAGTAGAAAGAGGTCAGAGCAGAGGTGAGTGTAATGTAATGGGTGGAAAATGGCTCAGTTAGCAGAAGGCGTTTTAGCATCTTAATAGTTTACATCACTTGCTCTGAGGCCTTGAAGTAGAGTTGTGTACAGGTCATGTTTTTCGGCCATCAAACCTCGTTGACTACATCTGTTCGAAGAACAACTCAAAAACTCACCCGCTACCCGCTAAACACTATTCCTTTTTTTCATCCCTAATACACAAATTGTTTTCTTAATTTTAATCTCATGCATTTTTTCAATTTGGGTTCCTGGTTCATTGAACCGGTTAATATTGAAACAACATGTTCATGCATAAAATACTTTTCTTCCTACTAGTTATCAAATTTGTGCCTACTTTATTCACAAAAACCTACAAGTCATTCCAAAGCAGGGATTTCAGTCAGGCAGCTAATGTTCAGGGGAATTTTTCACTCCTATAATAATTATTATTTTATTTATTACATTATCAAAATAATTATTATCAAAATATTATTGTGTAAACTAGGCATGTTTACATAAGCTAAATATCAGAAATGTACTGTAGGGTTCTTAGCAACACATTATGCTATCCTCACACATTGGGACGGAGAGTCCCTGCTCCAGCGGATCACCACATCTCGACTGATTATTGATTGCATCACTCACTGGAATATAGTCCTGTCTTTATTTAAAACGTTTATGACCCACTTGAGTAAATCTTTGGTTAAACCAAGCCGAAGTGTCAGTTTGTGCCAGTTTGAATTTGTGTGTGTGTGCGCGTGTGTGTGCGCGTGTGTGTGCGTGTGTGTGTGTGTGTGTGTGTGGGGGGGGGTACTTGGTACTAGGGACATTGTCTGCAATATACTGCTAAGCTGCTTGTATTTCAGCTAGCTTGTATCTTGGCTTGGCCCGTTGACGTGTGTAGCTGAACTGCAATGCTGGATTACCTTCACCTGGATTAGTATACTATACCTGTATTCTACTCATCATTTTCATTGTACTGGAAATGTATATCTGCTGGACCCTTCTACATGTTTTTTTGGTGTACTAAACCGGATGTTACTGCTAATTTGTCCTGCCAAATGTTACAACTCCCAGCTACCTCCAATTCATAACCTGCCAACTGTCTTGCTCTACGTTCCCCCCAGAAAAGTTTCTCTCCCTGGCTTGCATTCTCCACAGGTTTGCCATGGTCTGGGCCCCAGCTGACAATTCAAACTGAGTAAGTCTCCACTCTCTTGTTTATTCTCTGCTGGCGAGGGTTGTGTTTCTGTCTTCTGTCGTGTTTTTAACAGCCAGGCTCTGGTGCTGGTTAGGTTGGCTCGATTGGTCTGTCCTGGGTCTTATACTCAGTTGCCTCAAATCGTTTTTCTTATGCTTCTGTTGTTGACATTATGCCCTGGATTATTATGCCTCACATCAAACTTTCTTTCCCCTACAATATACTACTATCATTCTGAACTACAATCTATTACTAACAACTATTGTCCCTCTCCCAATTTAACTGTGTGTCCACTTGTTTGGCATTCTATGTAGACGCCTCTACAGTACGTACATTGGGGCTCACGTCGTATTTGGTCTGTCAACTCTAACACTGGTTGCAACATCATCTCTCTCTGGTCTCATTTGCATCCTCCTAGATACCCATTGTATTAAACTTAAAACCTTTGTATTCTTTGCCCCCTCCAATTTACAAACATCTCTACCCCCAGTTCCCCCAACCCACTCTGTTGAACTACCAGTCTTGCTTTTTTTAACGCCCATTCAATTAACAATAAAGCTTCTAAGCTCCATGAAGTAATATTGGATAACAAATTGGACTTTCTCTTTCTAACTGAAACCTGGCAACAGACTGATGACTTTTTTCTCACTCAATGTAGCCACTCCCCCTGGTTATAGTTACTTGCGCCACCCCGCCTCACTGGCACTGGTAGTGGCTTGCTGTCTTACAAATCCATGAACAAAATAACTGAACTGTCATTCCACTCATTCTTCTAATTTGAATATATTGCTTATAAATCATCATGCTCCCTAACAACTATTCTTATTTATCGTCGTCCAAAAAATAATAAGACATTTGTCTCTGATCTAGCGGAGCTACTTGAGTGCTGTATCACTCTCACCCCGCATACCCCTGCTCGGTGATATGAAATATTCATGTTTACTCACCAAACTTTAAACTTACCTCTGATTTCATTGCTGTTCTGGACAGCTTTAATATCATCCATCATGTCCACATCCACACTAAAGGTCACACACTTGACCTAGTTTGCTCTGTTGGCCTCAACATCTCCTCTTCTGTGTTCCCCCTGTCTGATCAAACGTTTATACATTTTTATTTCTCCTCAATCATACCCCACAACACTGAGAAGCATCTCATCTCTTTCCATTGTATCAAAACTGTCTACCCCCTCCATCTCTCTGACGCCATCTGCTGTGCACTCCCCCTGGAATGCCCCCAAACACCCCTGAAGACCTGGCATCAATTCAGTCTCAAAAGTTGTGCACATGCAGATGCCACCGCAAGAGCAAAAACGCAAGTCGTGAGAGACGAAACTGAAATCGAGAGAGAAAAAATTCAACAAGCACACGGAGGTCCAGCTGCGAGCGCGTGATACTACTTTGAGAAGAAAAAATCATGTTGTGAGACAAGACACTCAAGGTGAGAGAGCAGATACTGAAGCCGAGCATTCTCAAAATGTAACTTTGCTCATAGACATGTTTGCCCTTGCAATGCAATAACATTTCATTTAATGTAATCGGTAGACTAATTGATCAATCACGTCTGCTTTTTGGTACAGTGTTGTTGATTTGGCTAATTCAAAGTAGTATATTGTCTCCAAGCATATTATTGTCTTTTGCATGCTGAAGTTGAATATTTTCTTTCTTGATTTCAGTTTCTTCTCTCACAACCAGCGTGGGAATTTCACGGCCACGATGGCCGTCATTGCCCTCCCTTTGGCCGTGATGCCCTGAAAATTATTGTACGCCCTCAGGCCAACATGGCCTTAGTGACCCTGCTACTATCAGAACCTCATGGTCAGCATTCGGTTAATTTGTCCGTAGGTTTGTGTGTAAAGTGTGCTTTCAACCAAATTTTAATAACATCATAGTTCTCACGGAACAACGATTTAACCACGGATCAATCAATAATAATGATTTCACAACGGACCAATCAACATCGCTCTCTGATGATTTTGGAAGCAGCCCCACACTGCATAATTCAAAAACACTAGCAGGAACGCGACTGAACCACAAGAATACACTTAGGTAAGCAAGATAGTTCGCTAGATATTGGATCGATATATAGCTGACTTGTTAATTGCTTATCTAAATCAAACCTGTCTGTTTTGGAAGTTGCATGAGTAACTGGGAGGTGGGAAAGTGCCGACCTCCCGAGTGGGAGAATACACCTGCACATTTAGAGAGCTCAGAGGTGTAACGTTAGCTATATTTGTGATTTAGGTTGTAGTAATTAGCACAGGTGATTGTGATAGTAAAGGTTACTTCGCAGTTTACTTTTGTATAACGTTAGTCTAGCTAGCCTTAACATTACTGTAGTTAACTGTCAATTACCGTTGCCTGTTAGTTGTAGGCAAATACATTTTTTCCCATTTTCCTGAATGCACCAACCACTTTAGCTTAACTTGAGTTGACAGTAATTTATTAGCTTACTAGTTAAAAACCAATTAGCTACACCTGTCTGGTTTGTGCTTTTTAGTATTACATACTCTAATTAGCCCCTGTACCCCTGTTGCATACGAGAGTGAGAAGGCAGTGGCAAGATGGTGGACAGCTGGCCTCTTGAGGATACCAAACATTCAACCATATGGGCCAAGGCTGAACACTGACCCACAGACAGCTAGCCCTTCTCCATTTATTCCCCTATCTTCATCCTCAAGTGATGATGATAAATCAGATTATACACACACACACCATTGCAGGCCCAACTTTTTCGGAATTTGTGATGTATTTTTGTGTCCATCAGTTTATCTTTTGAAATGAAAAAAATCCACAATCCATAAATATTTTGAGACAGGAGTAAATGTAATTTCAAGGTCAACATGATAATTTAACTTTTTAGTAAAAAGATATCAGTTATGTTATTTAAGTTATGATATTACAGTTTTTCTCTTTTGCTAAGACACTCAAACTCATTGGCTGAACAAAGTACTCAGTTGCCTAAACTCATTTGGCTAAACGGGCAGTCTGATAGCAATAGCTTAAACCATTTCATTTGGTAAAACACAATTTGCAGATCTCACTTAGACTGATCAGCAAAAACTCTAAACACATTCTCATTCTGAAAACACATTCTGCACTCTAATGAACATGTCAAAAAGTTTCATTTTTCAATTGGAGTGAGTTGTTTTGTGAATAGTGCTTGGAGATGAGGTTTTGTGTTTAATGTCTTCAGAAACTGAAGCAGGGTTTCAGAAATTGTGTTTTAGCAAATGAGAAAAACTGTAAATAAGTGAATAATATATATTTTAATGTCATGCATGCTTTTTTTATCAGAAATTGATGCTCCAAATCCTCTTTTTTCACTCAATAGCCTTTGTGCCCTAGCATGTGGCCTTTCTGCCCTTGAAATTGAACCCAGGATCCATTCCTGCAGCTATCATTAAAGCTTGCCTGCAATCTGTCCATAAATCACATACATTGTCAACCTCTCCCTCACCCATGGCACTGTCCCCTCAATCTACGAAATTGCTGCTGTTTTAAAGAAGGCCGGACTGGATTCCACCATCCTTAAAAAAATTCCACCCCATACCCACCCTTGCCAAAACCCTGGAAAGGACTGTTGCCTCTCAACTTCAAAACCACCTCCTCAACAATGACCTGTTCGAGGCCCTTCAGTCTGGCTTCTGTCCACATCACCGTACAGAGACTGCACTTCTCAAAGTTCTCCCTCAGTGACCACAAATCGGAATTAACTTCAGTCACCCAGGGGTCACCCAGTCCCCTACTCTTCATCATCTCCATCCTCCTCCTTGGTCAGGTCCTCTGCCATTTCAGCCTTGACGTTCATTGCTTGCTATGCCGACGACACTCAGATCTATCTCAGCACCAAATCTCTCACCATCATATATTGGTCCATATTGAGAATCTCTCTGCAATAAAATCATGGATGCACCACCATTTCCTCAACCTCAATAGTGACTAAATGTAACTTCTCATAAGGACTAAATCCACCCTCATTAAAACTGGCACTTTCTAACTATCGATGACAGAGTTGTATCCCCCTTCCCCTATTCTCACAACCTAGGCTTCATAGGCGTCATCCTTGATTCCACCCTCTGTTTTGAGCAAAACATAAAACAGACTGTGAAATCCACATTTTTCCATCTTTGCAACAATGCCAAACTCAAATCCTCCCTCCCCCCACCTGCAACCGAATCTCCTCTCGCCTCGACGATTGTAACTTTCTCTTGCCCGGCATCAACTCCTCACAGTACAAAATTCTCCTTCTGACTTGTAAAGCCCTCCATCACCTTACTCCCACCGACCTTTGGGACCTTCTTCTCACCTATTTACCTACATGCTCACTCCACTCATGTTCGTCAAACAGCCTCATTATTCCAAAGTCCAAGCAACAGAGCTTTGGTGACAATGATTTTTCCAGGTTTGCTCCAAGGCTCTGGAACTCCCTGCTTCAATCGAAGCCTTCCCATAGCCCCTGCCTTCTTTCCTCTGTGTTGTCTTCTTGTTTTTCTAGTGTAATGAGTGTCCTGCATGAGTAGTGTGGCTGAAGTAAAGAGGCTGAAAGCAAATGCAGAGTTGAGACGAATACTTCACTAGAAACTCACTAGGCAAAATAACCAAACGTCAGGCAGTATACATAAGCATAGCAGGAACAAACATTATTGCATCAATAATGGCTTATATTCACTCCTTTAGCTAAATAAGACAATTAGGAACAGCTGATCTGCTTAACATCAAACTGAAACATTCTACAGGCAGCATGAACCCTTAAGCCTCTGGGTGGTGGCAACACTCCACCCAAATGTCACTTTACCCCTCACCAAGGAGTGCCGCCCCCGAGGCACCTGGACATACCCCCAGAAAATTGGGCAGCCAGGAACCTCGCCACTACCACGGTGGCCGTCTTCGGGGGGCCATCCTTGAGCCCCAACCTCCTCTCGCCAAACAGGGCTGGCAGGGTCAGGTGGTCTGTCTTGAGGAGTAGGGAATCCCTGCCGGCCCGGTGATGATTATCCCAGCTTCTGGCCCGTATGGATCTAGCCGTCAGCCTAACTTCCCCCTCTGAAGTGGTCCCGCACATTGTAGCTGAGACCAGTCAGAGTCTGTTTTGTCCTCTCTGTGCCACTGGAGTGGTCCCTGCTGCCTTGTGACCAATCCAGCCGACCAGCCCCAGTCCTCTATACACCCCCCAAAAAAGACCCCAGGGAATTAGGGACTTTTCTCCTTTCGGCGCCTCTGATACTCTCCTCATGAATGATACGGCCTTTGAGGATGTTGAAGGAGGCATTTGGGTGGTAGGGAGAGCTGGTGAAGTGGGGGGGGGGGGGGGCTGACACTGACGGGACCTCCTAAGACACATCCGCTGTAGGCAGGGACTCTTAAAGCAATTTTGGCAGAAATAGTGGTGAGGGTGACCAGGACTCCAGCGACTGGGTGGCTGACTGCATCTCAGTTGGCTGCATGTCGGACTGCGTCTCAGTTGGCTGCATGATGGACAGGTCCTCAAGTGGTGGCGTGGAATACAGGGTCACAGGCGGCGGCTTGTTGGATGGTGTCTAAGTGCGCAGAATAGAGGAGCTTGTCCCTGGGTGCATCATAAAGGACGGTCTTAGCAGTGGCGGCTCGGAGGACTGTGTCATCGGTAGATGGCGTTGAGCCAGTGGCTTGGCTGAAGTCTGTACAGGAGCCGTGTGAGGGCATCCTTCTTACTCCTATAGCCATCTTCTATTGGTGCCCAGTAATGCCCCATATATGCCACTTGGGCAGAAGGCACACTGATGGTGAATGGGCGCTGTGTAGACCTGGGTTGGAGTGCTGGTCTCCCTCTCTCCCAGTCCCCATAGGAGAGGGGAGCAAAAATGTCCTGTAGGTTTTTTGTGAACAGTCAATAATCCTCCAAATCCGGTCCGTCCCTCTCCAAAATGGCAGTAGCAGCTCGAAGTGCCTGGCTGGTGAGGAGGAGTGTCACTTTTCCCACCTTGTCTCTGCCTGACTGAGAACCCCAGCAGGGACTGTTTACATAGCGCTTTGCCTCATAGAAATGCGCTACATTTATCTGGGGTCCTGTCTCTCCGTTAGCCGAGAAAGACGAGTAGGAAGCGCTTACTGGACCAGGCAAGATGGTTTAGGTAGAGGCCATGACTGGGCTTGGTGCCGTTAGCTGCTTTTCTGCATCTTGGGAGGGGGACACATTTAAATGCCTTAAATCCAATGTGGTCCAACTCGCTGTTTCCACTAATCAAGGTCGGTCATTCCATAGTGAACTAGCGTGCATTGTGTAGCTGGTGAAGGATGAGGCAGCAAAAACAATAAACGCAATGCACAGCAACACAGAATACACACAGGAGTACAGAGAAATTGGTCTGGCAGGCTTATATACACTCCCAGGCTTACTTTATTAGGTTAATCATAAGCAGCTGCTATACTTAACTAAACATAGTTCCTATTTAACAATAAGCAGTATTAACACTCATGTATACCTCTTGTTGTTAGCATAGCTCCACTCAAATGTAACAGCTAGCTTTTATAAAGCATCTTTGGGTCCTGTGACGAGTTGCAACTCTCCATCACCCCAGAGCGCACCTTCAGGCATAGCGAATCATCTGGAACACGATTGCCATGAACGCACCCCCCTCTCCAGGTCCCAATCACCTCAGTATTAACACCTGTGTCACCTCCTGTGGGTATTTATACCAGACTTTTTTTTCACTCATTTTGAGGTATTGTTTGTAAGCTATTTCGACATACTGAGCATTTTTCCTATCGTCCTTATGGTTTGACTCTGTTTTGGATGAACCGTTATACTTCTGTTTGGATAATCCCTGTGTACTTCTGCTTTAAGTGTCTTCAGTGTACCGAACCCAGCGTGCCTTGAATACCTGCCTTGTGTATCGACCATAACCTTCTCTGACTACCACCCTTGTGTATCGACCATTGCCTGCTCCGACTGCCACCCGTGTGTATCGACCATTGCCTGCTCTGAAAGCCTCCCTAGTGTACCGAACCCCTGCCAGTCCTGACCTCCCTTATCATACATTTGTATGTCTGTTTACAATTATGGCACTGTACTTTATTACTCTCTGGCGGTATTATTATTGTGAAGACCTTGTCCCCGGTTGATCCTTACAGGTCCCTGAAAAGCAATATAGAAAATGAAATATATTATTATTTTTATTTTATTATTATTATTATAGTGTTTGTAAATTAATTTTGAGATCAATAGATTTGTTATTTTTTGCTTTTGACTCAATACTCCAATACACTATTCAAAAGTATGTGAACAGCCCTACTAATGGTGGAGGGATGCAAGGTTTGGGAATGTTTTTCAGGGACCTCAAATACATTGAACACCTTTGGGATGAACTGAAACGATTCATTAGTGATTGCGAACCAGGCATTTTTCTCCAACATCAGTGCCTGACCTCACAAATAATATTTTGGCTGAATGGGCAAAACTTTCCATAGACACAATCCAAAATCTTGTAGAAAGCTATTTTAGATGAGTGCCGCCTGTTATGGCCGCAAAGGGGGGGCCAACTCAATATTAATGTGCGTGGTTTTAAAATGGCATGTCCAACAAGCTCATTTGTGTGTGATATTCAGGTGTCCACATACTTTTGGCTATATGGTTCATTATTGACATAGTGATAGAGATGACACAACAGTTGTTGTATTGAACATTCATGCATGCACTTTGTAAGTTTGCCCATGCAAAATGGAACAAAAAAGGTATATTTGTTTACAAACCGCATCAGTGAAGTGGAAACTTAGAAAATTGACCAGGTCTGGTCTCAGTATATTCAAATGGCATTTACTTATTTAACATTGTCATTTAACATTAATATATTTAGAGTTAGTGTTCATAAAAAACATACTAAAGCTTAATAAATATAATCATAAATATGAGATTGTATCTATATAAATATGAAATCAGATATCACACTCTCTATATATGGGATGGTGTGGCAGATGGAACTGAGACATGGACTCCAAATATGTCTATATGTGTTGTATATGTATTGTAACTGTGTAGTGGGGTTTAATTCATATTGCCAGTACAATGCACTGAGTGTTTATGTTAGTTTATGTATGTGCTATGTAGGTGTGGCACCCCGCATTCACCTGGTACTAGTCGGGACTGATTGCTTATAATTTCTCTATTACATTCAGCTGGTAGATCAACCACTATAGAAGTCCGGGTGAACGAGAGGAAGGCGCGGTTCATTGTTATTCTCTTATTGTGTTGTCGATGTTCAGGACGCTGCTTCCAGTATATATCTTACTGTGGTTTGTTAGACGCCTGCCTGTGTGTAACGCGTCCTTTTATTTTTTTTATTTTCTGAACCACACATCAAGCTACAAGTGTGTAGTGCATGCTTAGCTATTTGAATGTGTATTGTAGAAACAGCGTTTCCTTGCTCCTGTTTTGGCGTTCTACAATAAAGTATAAAACGCACCTGCTCCTGCCTTTGGTTTCTCTCCTTCTTCAGCCAACACAAGAAATGTGACAACAGAGAACAGAACCTGTATGCCATGTATTTTATATTTAGTTTACCTTTATTTAACCAGGTAAGTTGTATTGTCATAAACAAATAGTTTTTTGTTAGTGGTTGCTGATATAATCTTTCTTTGGATACATTAATGCATTATCCACAGGTCTGCATGAAAGACTCTGTACAGAAGAATCCCTGCTTCTAACTATGTTCAGTGTATGAGGGGTGCAAAATCCAACTGCCACTTTGCTCTTTGCTGTATTTTGTATGCTGGTGAGTCTTTCCCACTGTTCCTTATTGGGCTTTTGTAGATAAGACTATGCTCTTTTATATTCTTACTTTGGGAATCCTCCTAGATATTTTTTGTGCAGCACTTTGGTCAACCAAGATTGTTTTAAATGTGCTATATAAATGGATTAAACTTGAAACTTGAAACTTGAAGACTGAAATGGGCTAAATGGAAATAAATAGTTTTTCAAATGCATGTGTAGGAATGCCACCTCACAACACAAAGAAAATGTATATCATTATTTTGATTGCCGTTGATGTTTTCTTTGAAAAATATATACTAAATATAAACTCTATATACAGTGGGGAGAACAAGTATTTGTTACACTGCCAATTTTGCTAGTTATTCTACTTACAAAGGATGTAGAGGTCTGTAAAGTGTACCTATTTTCATCATAGGTACACTTTAACTGTGAGAGATGGAATCTAAAACAAAAATCCAGAATATCACATTGTATGATTTTTAAATAATTTATTTGCATTTTTTGCATGACATAAGTATTTGATCACCTATCAACCAGTAAGAATTCCAGCTCTCACACCTGTTAGTTTTTCTTTAAGAAGCCCTCATGTTCTCCACTAATTACCTGTATTAACTGCAACTGTTTGAACTCGTTACCTGTATAAAAGACGCCTGTCCACACACTCAATTAAACAGACTCCAATCTCTGCACAATGGCCAAGACCAGAGAGCTGTGTAAGGACATCAGGGATAAAATTGTAGACCTGCACAAGGCTGGGATGGGCTACAGGACAATAGGCAAGCAGCTTGGTGAGAAGGCAACATCTGTTGGCACAATTATTAGAAAATTAAAGAAGTTCAAGATGACGGTCAATCTCCCTCGGTCTGGGGCTCCGTGCAAGATCTCACCTTGTGGGGTATCAATGATCATGAGGAAGGTGAGGGATCAGCCCAGAACTACATGGAACTACATGGGCCAAAATCCCTGCTGCAATGTGTGCAAACCTCGTCAAGAACTACAGGAAACGTATGATCTCTGTAATTGCAAACAAAGGTTTCTGTACCAAATGTTGAGTTCTACTTTTCTGATGTATCAAATACTTATGTCATGCAATAAAATGCAAATTCATTATTTAGAAATCATACAATGTAATTTTCTGGATTTTTGTTTTGGATTCCATCTCTCAAAGTTGAAGTGTACCTATGATAAAAATTACAGACCTATATATGCTTTGTAAGTAGGAAAACTTGCAAAATTGGCATTTTATCAAATACTTGTTCTCCACACTGTATAATATAATACAAATAATGTAAATTTACATCATTTGTGTTATTTAATATTCAGTATATTTTCTTTCAAACAAAACATCAACAGCAATCAAAATAATATATGCATTTTCTTATTATTGAACTTGTTTTGAATTGAATAGGCTGAATTCAAAAGATTGATCTGAAAATCAACACATAATATTATATATAATATTTAATATTATTATGTATTTTTCTGATCTTTGAGGCCATGTTTTATTTTAATATGCTTCTCTGATACACTTGAAACATCCAAGAGAATGTGACAATAACACTAATGAATAGTTAATGAAACAGAGTATAGACCAATGGTTCCCAACCTTCTTAATGAGACGGCACGCTGGGACGAGATTTTGATGCACAACACATTGTTTTAGGCTTCATAATTCATACACAGAAATAAAGGAACTATGGATATTATCTTACTAAGAGGGGGTTGCATTGTAGATGGGAACAGTTTGAATGTGAGATTTGTGATAATATGTCAGCTGAATAGTAAATGAATGCATGGAGTGGCCTTCATGGTTTAAATTAGCGAGATACAGAATCACTTCATACTACTGATTTAGTGCAGGTTGAACACAGACTCAAAGCTATTTCAAATATTGCATAGACTGAATGCCTATTCACGATCAGTTTATATTTAAAAAATCTTCACAAGTGGAGAAGGAAACACAATTGCAACAGACAGAATTAAAGTCGATAACATAAGAAAGCTAATGTAAGACATGTGTCTTTCTGAAACCATACACTATATAATGTAACCAATGTGTTAGTCATAGACTGGTCCATGCTAAGACATTTTTAGGGGCAGGGGCTCAAGCATAGAAAGGGGCACCATAACCCCACACCCGCATTCACATTCTGTCAGGCGGAAACAGCGGTGCCAAGTGCAGCAAACAGGGTTTTTAATGGATAGCGTAAAGTCACGAAATATAGACAGGTATCCAAAATAACAGAGGTACATGTGGCTAAAGATTTGTGCAGATAACAGTAGTAACAACCAACAACTAAGGAGAAACAGCCTGGGACTTATATACCTCTCCTAATGAACTAACATAATTCACCTGCCATGAACATAGAGTGTGCTAGAGCATAGAAAACAGAAAAGGAACTAACACTCGGGCGAAGTAGAGTGCCGCTGTCCAACAGGGAGAGGAGCAGGTGCGACAGAGCCCCGCGCGCAGGGTGGTGGGAGAGCCTGGGGCCTCCTCCTAGAACGGGGACCGGGGCGGTCCGGACGTAGCCGATGAAACTCTCGGCATAGGGAAGGGTCCAGAATGTCGCTGGCAGGCACCCAGCTGCATTCTTCCGGTCCGTAACCCTCCCAGTCGACATAATATTGGAGGCAACCAGACCGTCGCCGGGAGTCCAGAAGGCGGCGGACGGAGTACGTCACATCCCCGTCGATGACCAAAGGAGTGGGAGGCGGTCCGTCCACACCACTATTCTCCAACGGACCCCGAACCATCGGCCTGAGGAGGGAGACATGAAATGTAGGTGAGACTCGCATATGGCGGGGAAGGCGGAGGGTGTAGGACACCTCGTTGACACGGCGGACCACAGGAAAAGGGCCCATATATTTGGGTGAGAGTTTCCTGCAGGGGGTGGATAGAGAGAGATTGCGGGTGGAGACCCAGACCCTATCTCCGGGCTGGTACTCTGGCGCATCGGTCCTGTGCTTGTCCGCCTGGATCTTGTGGCGACGCACTGCGAGCTGAAGGCGAGTGTGCGCAGCGGACCACAGGGCCTCCGCGCATTTAAACCAGTCATCCACTGCCGGGATGTCATCCGTGCTGGGGTGCCAGGGAACCAGGGGAGGCTGTAAACCTAAAACACATTGGAAGGGAGTTAAGCCGGTGGATGAAGGACGGAGTGAATTTTGGGAATATTCAGCCCACGGGAGAATGTCAGCCCAGTCCCCCAGCCGGTCCCGACAGTGGGAACGCAGGAACCTCCCGATCTCCTGGTTAACCCCTCTCCATCTGACCGTTGGACTGAGGGTGGTGCCCGGAGGTGAGGCTCATTGTGATGCCCAACCGCGCCATGAACGACCTCCAAACCCTGGACGTGAACTGGGACCTCCGGGATGCCATAGTGCCGGAACACAGTCGTGAACAATGCGTCAGCCATTTGGAATGCTGTGGGGAGGCTGGGAAAAGGCACCAATTTACAGGCTTTCGAAAACCTGTCCACTATAACCAGAACGGTGGTTTGGCCCTTGGACTCTGGCAAATCCGTAAGATAGTCAATGGAGAGATGAGACCATGGCTGCTGAGGTATTGGAAGTGGGTGCAGCTTACCAAATGGACGGTGGTGAGTGCTGGTACTCTGTGCACATGTCACGCAAGAAGCCACGTAGCGTCTGACGTCCTGCGCCAAGGACGGCCACCAGTACTTCTCCCGCATGGTGTCGAGGGTACGTTGGATAACCGGATGGCCGGATGCAGGTAACGTGTGGACCCAAAGTAGCAGTTGATCCCTGAAAGCAGGAGGCACATATACACAGCCAGGAGGACAGTTTGGAGGAGGGGGGTGGGTTACTGGCTGGCACTGTATCTCCTCATCCAGATACCATTGTATGGGTGCAATGATGTGCGCCGGTGGAACCACTGTTGTCAGCTTCGTTACTCTGGGATCTGAGTCATACATCCGTGAGAGCGCGTCGGCCTTTGTGTTCTTGGACCCGAGTCTGTATGAGATGGTGTAGTCGAACCGGGTTAAGAAGAGTGCCCACCTCGCCTGTCGGGGGTTGAGTCGCCTAGCCTTCTGGAGATATTCCAGGTTGCGGTGGTCGGTTAATACCAGGAATGGGTGGGCCGCTCCCTCCAACCAGTGCCGCCATCTCTTCAGGGCCTCCACCACCAACAACTCCCTGTCCCCCACGTCATAATTTCGCTCGGCTACAGAGAGCTTCCGGGAGGAAAACGCACAAGGGACCAGTTTAGCAGGAGTACCTTCGCGCTGCAATAGGATGGCACCGAGACCCACCTCTGATGCATCCACCTCGACCACGAACGGGAGGGTCGGATCAGGGTGTCGAAGGACAGGTGCCGTCGTGAAGCGCGTCTTCAGCTCTCAGAGGGGGGCACCCTTAAGCAGAGCCGTTAGAGGTGAAGCTATGGTGCAAAAGGAGCTGATGAACCTCCGGTAGTAGTTAGAGAAGCCGAGGAAACGCTGGAGGTCCCTTGTAGTTGTAGGAACTGGCCATGACGTCACGGCCCCGACCTTATCCACCTCCAGTTCAAGGCCCGAAAAGGAAACTACAGACTGATGAAAGAGACACTTCTCCGCTTTGGCGAACAGGTGGTGGGCTAGTAGCCGTTGCAAGACCTCTCGAACTTGCTGGATGTGGTGGTCATAGGTGTCAGAAAACACCAAGATGTCGTCGATATATACCATAACACACCGACCCAGCAGGTCTCTGAAGATGTCATTAACGAATGCCTGGAACCCAGATGGAGCATTAGAAAGGTGGTAGGGCATGACCAGGCATTCATAATGACCGGAGGTGGTGCTGAAGGCTGTCTTCCACTCATCTCTGGCCCTGATATGCACCAAATTGTATGCGCTGCGGAGGTCCAACTTAGTGAAATACGTAGCCCGTGCATTAACTCTATGGCGGAGTGGATTAGGGGAAGAGGGTACCTGTACTTTACCGTTATCCGGTTTAGCGCTCTGTAATCCACACAGGGGCGGAGACCTCCATCCTTCTTCCCACAAAAAAGAAACTCGAAGAGACTGGCGAGGTGGATGGCCGAATGTGCCCTTGCGCCAGACTCTCCTGGATGTACGTCTCCATGGCTTGGGTTTCTGCAGGGGAGAGAGGATAGACACAACTGCGGGGCAAGGGAGCCCCAGCGAGGTGGTCTATGGCACAGTCATTAGCTCTGTGGGGGGGCAGACACGCAGCCCTGGAACGGGAGAACACCTCCCGTAAGTCGTGGTAAACCTTGGGCACTATAGTGGACCAATCTACAGTGGAGTCCGGACTCTCCGCGGATGTGGTTAACAGGGGAATGGAAAGGCATGTCGTTCTGCAATGTTCTGACCATGACTGTATATGCTGTTGTGTCCAATCAATAGACGGGTTATGTTCACTCAGCCAGGGCATACCCAAAACAACGGGATGTTTGTACACGTATGGGTGTGGTGCAGTGCGTGATCCTACCACAGCCTATCGGCCGATTGTCGACCGCCCTAACGGGAATGGTGTTCGGCAACGCGGTGATGGGAATGGACAAAGTTTCACTAGCCCCTCATCAATGAAGCAACCAGCCGCCCCTGAATCCACTAATGCTCGTATGGAACGTGTCTTAGGATAATCAAGAAGAGTAATACAAACAGTCATGACTTCTTTGGAAAACGGGAGTGAGGAAATATTCAGGCTTACACTAGGGCTGGAGAAGGGGTTCCTTGATCGAGGTCGAGGTGACTCGCGGGTGTGGGGGCAGTGGGCCACCAGATGTCCCTCCAAGCCGCAATATAGGCATAGTCCCCGCTAAAGACGTCTGCTTCTTTCCTCTGGGGTGAGCCGTGTGGTTCCCATCTCCATGGGCTCCTCCCTGGCTACGGGTGTGGGTGCCATCACCGCGCATAATGCCGGCTTCCTTCGGGCCCGGATAAGCCTGTCCAGCCGAACGGCCATAGTGATCAGCTGGTCCAGAATGGTTCCAATATCCCTACAAGCCATCTCCATCTTCACCTCCTCTCGCAGACCCTCATGGAACAGTTAGGTGAGGGCGGACTCGTTCCACCCGCTGGAGGCAGCGAGGTTTCGAAACTCCAGGGTGTAATCCGTAATCCGCAGCCGTACGCGTTCCCTGGCGAATGTGTAGGAGCTGGACGCCTCGCTCTCTTCCCTCGGGGGGGTGGTGAGAAACAGCCCGGAATAACTCTGTAAACTCCTCATAGTTGTGAGTCTCGGGACCCTCGCTCTCCCAGAGGGCAGTAGCCCACTCCAGGGCTTTCCCAGTGAGCAAGGAGATGACCGAAGCGACCTTGGACCGGTCTGATACCCTGGGCCCGGTGCGGTAATCGAAATATAGGCTGCATTGCAGCAGAAACCCCTGACACTTATCTGGGTTGCCATCATAACGGTCCGGAAGAGCCATGGGAACCCGATCGTCAGTGGGTCCCTCGATGGAGCCCTCGGCCTGGGGTTGAGTAACAGACGCCACAGGAGACGCCTGGACATCCATGTGGCGGAGGCGTCTTAATACTTCATCTACCGCTACCTCCAGGTTGGCCAGCTGGTCGTGATGACGGCATAACACGGGAGCGTGTGTAAAACTCTCGTCTGCTGCTGGTTCCATGGTTGAAGGGTTGGTTGTTCTTTCAGGCGGAAACAGCGGAGCCAAGTGCAGCAAACATGGTTTTTAATGGATAGCGTAAAATCACAAAATAAAGACAGGTATCCAAAATAACAGAGGTACATGCAGCTAAAGATGTGTGCGTATAACAGTAGTAACAACCAACAACTAAGGAAAAACAGCCTGGGACATATATACCTGTCCAAATGAACTAACATAATACACCTGCCATGAACATAGAGTGTGCTAGAGCATAGAAAACAAAAAAGGAACTAACACTCGGGCGAAGTAGAGCGCCCCTGTCCAACAGGGAGAGGAGCAGGTGCGACACATTCCAAGTTTCCATTATTCTCACAATGCACTGTTGCCATGTATAATCACACACTACGTTCAGAACTTGGCCCTAGTTCAGTCTCATCTAAAACATTATTCCTTTAAGAAAGCACTGATTTAAGAAGTTTTAATAAAAGTAATATAATTCAGTCAGTGTGTTTTCAGTGGTTTAGTCTAATCCAGACACTTTATATCAATGGTTTCTTCATGAAATAATACAATTGCAATGTAAGGATGCTATGTAATGTCATTCAGAGTATGAAGTATGAAGTATGAAGGCTAAATATTTTAGGGTTTAGTGAATAAAACACATTTTTATTGAGGATATTATGACCATTATTCACAATGTTATTGATGATAAATATCTGCTGATCACAATTTTATCCCAGTCCCTACATTAACAGAAACCTGTATGGAGGTACAAGTGTAAATGTTTGTTGAATTTCGAATATTAAAGAAAATTCACCTTGTGTGAAATTGTTCCAGTGTCAAACAAAATACATTTCAAAATGGCGATATGCTATGCATATAATAGGGGGTTCTATGCTAGTGACTGTAGGCTACTGTAGCTAGCTAGCACATACAAACAGGATAATTAGAACAAAAGAAGTCTGACCTTGGCACAATTAACTAAACCTATTTAATGGTAACCTATATCATATATATATATATATATATATATGTTTTTGATGTATTACTTTTATACTATTATAAAGAAGAGTTCTTGGACAAACCTCTTCGCCTAATTAACCATTTATTATATAAAACCATTGAAACTCTCTAGATCAAAAAGTTCTCGTATGTACCAGTTTTACATTTGAATGTCCGTAATTCATACAAAGTATTCCCCTTTTCTACGAGACCCCAAAACAAGATCTGGTGTAAACAATTGCCCTCAGAACTCAAAAGAATTTGGTGAATGGAAGGACTCTGGAAGGACTTGAAAATTGCTGTTCATTAATGGTCTCCATCCAACCTGACAGAGCTGGAGCAGTTGTACCAGGAAGAATGGGTCTGACATTGCTGGAGCAAAGCTGGTAGAGATCTACACTAAAACACACAGTTGTTATGGCAGCCAGAAGTGGTTCTACCAATTATAATTGAATCGTAGGGAGAATTCTAATGTAACCAACAAATGTATGTTTTTTATTTTTACTATTTTTTTAACTTGTTGTGTCACAAAACATATTTTGCACCATCAAATATTCAGTATGTTGTGTAAAAATCCCAACACAATACTATTTCATTCTGGGTTGTTCCAATTATATAATTTTTTATGACAGATCATTTTTTTGCTGGTGGTGGTTTTGTATCTTCATGTGTGCGTGTGTGTGTGTGGCTATGACTACTGCCAGCCACCAGTTACTAAGGTTACCTAAAAGTGTGTATGTTTTTTTGTTTAACTGAGGCATTATTACTGTATGACTGCGCCAACTGCACCTCTATTAATGTTCAAAACAAGCATTAAGAAAGGCACATTTTGGCTGCTCCTATCTGGCAAAACTACACTGCTCTAAAGAATTTAATGGTTACCCCTAACAGTACAAGTGTGCAGAGTTAATGCTTTGTTTGCATTTCAGATCTCAAAGTTGTCCTCAACCTGGGGACAGAATGTTAAGCAAACAGTATGGCATGCAGTGAAAGGTCTTAACACCAGAATTGGTAATAGGGGGCAGAAGACTGGCAACCTGAAACAGGAGTCCCACACTGGGACTCCTGTTCCATAGGAACGGAGACACAGAGTCTTTATATGTATATTGTGTTTAAGTATTTTGGTTAATTGTGTTTTATATTCAGTGCTTAGGCATGGTGTTTCTGTTGGTCGTTAAGTGTGTGCTGTGTATCGCCTTCCTCTCTTCCACCTGGTACTGATGGGGACTGATTGCGCCTGATTAGCAGAGAAGGTCCAGCTGGTGAGTCAGTCCCTATTTAAGTCCAGGTAGGTGGAGAGGAAGGCGTGGTTCATTAATATATTGTCATGTTGGTGTAAGTGCGAGGGATGTTGGAGGTCGGTCCGGGATTACGTTAAGCAAGGTTGTGAAAAGTGAGTCACCTAAGTCCATGTTTAGATGCATTGAGTGTTTGTTATATATTTTTATCCTGACGTTGTGCCAGTCACTCCATGTATGAAGAGTGTGCGTATTCCCAGGAGAAGTATAATTGTGTATTAAGTGTTCAGCGTTTCGTGCAGCTGTTGATAGCACGTGGTCTATAGTGTTAGAAATCTCGTTATATGCATATTCGGCTAGGTAGTACACTGCAACCTGTTTGCCCTGTGTTTTCCGGATCTACACCAATAAATCCAGCAAGTACGCTTGCCACACTGCCTGCCTGAGTCCTCCTCTCTCCGCTACACACGCACCACACCAACGTTCATAACAGAATGAACCGCCTGTCAAACGGAGAGACATTGAGACATCAGGCTACAGACTGCACTCTCTTCTGCTGTAACATCCTGGGAGGAGCGCAGCTGATCCCTCATCCAGCTCCTTCCCCTGATGGCAGCCTAAATTCCGCCAAGGAATTTTTGGGGGGGAGCTGTGAAGCGGGGGAGGCGGCCATCAGAGCGGCACGGGCCGTGTGGCAGGAGGTGGACATGGAGCTGTCACACCTAAGAGCCGGGCTGAGAGAGTTGAGCCTGAGGGCAGAGGCCCTGGCAGCCGGTGGACGGTTTCCGGAGTCGGTCTGTGTGCTGCCAGGGTCCTTCACAGACCACCATCACCGGGCTGCACGTCAGCCAGCTCCACGGCAGCACCCGCTTTAGCCAGCTCCACAACGGACCCCTCCTCAGCTGGCTCCGTTGGAGGAACCGCGTCACGGCCGAGCATCGGGGGTCTGCTGCTGCCGTCACCGCCGGAGTCTGCCGGGGCTGCCTCGCCACCAAAGGGGATATATACAGCTGTGTTAGGGACGCTGCCCTGGCTGCCTCGCCTGCCAGCAGAACCACTGCCATGGACGGTGTTGAGGGGCGCTGTCGGGTACTTGGGGGGGGATTTTGTGCTGCCCGCCCTCCCTTCCCCTCTCTTTTGGGTTTTCGTTTCGCCTCATCAATCTATGCATATTCGGCTAGGTCGTACCCTGAAACCTGTTCGCCCTGTTTTTTCTGGATCTACACCAATAAATCCAGCAAGTACGCTGGCCACACTGCCTGCCTGAGTCCTCTCTCCACAAGCACCACACCAACGTTCATGACACAACCAATCAATGCTGGTAAAGGACGTTATTACCTTATTTTCAGTGTTGGAGAATGTTAATTTAAAAAGTAACTAATTACAGTTACTAGTTGCAGTTCCCATAAAGTGAATAGTTATGTTACTTAGTTACTTGCTGTAGAAAGCAAGGCATTAAGTTATTTAGCTGTTACCTTCATTCTGTATTCACGTGTTGGTCACTAATGTCCAGAAAGCACACATTTAATAGGTTGTCGTATAATTTTGCATAGTCAGTGTCACTTACCAGCATAACATTATCAATCATCAATCAGCAAGATTGGGGTTCAATTGCGGAAGTATTGTTGGTGAATGTAAACATCCTATGCATGACAAGACTAAAGGCTTCCATGTTGGACTCGCAGTGTGAAAAGAATCGACGGCTAGAGCTACGTGGTTGGATGAACCATGTTCAAGCCCTTCGCCAATCCACAGATCTGTGCAGAGAATTGCGGAGCTGTTGACAAGGCATGATTAGAGGCAATTTGGAGGGGAGAAAACTAGGGGGGATCACAAAATAAAATTTGCCTGAGGGACCAATCATATTATCTCATGTAATCATATACCACAATGACAAACAATATTTGCTTTCGGTTCATTAATAAAGAGTCTCTTAAATCATTAAATTATTTTGTATTGCAAGTGCCTCCACATTTTTCAGGCCAAGCTTATTTGTCAGCCTACAGACTTCAATACTAGATAGATCCACCACCTGGTGACTCCACCTGGACATCTCCAGAGCACATCCCGTTGTCCCTGCCCAATACCACCAAATTGTCTTCATACTACATAAAGATTGTGGTCACAGCCCACCCATTCCTATGTCCATTTATAGACACTAATTGAACACTAGTAAACAATACTAGTGAATAATACAGTGACCATATTACAATGGGCTGTGTACCTTCAGATCCCCCACCCGGTACAGCCAGAAGATGACTGGCCACCCCTTTGAGCCTGGCCTCTCTATCTTCCAAGGTTTCACCTACTAGGGAGTTTTTAATAGCCACTTTGCATCACGTTTTGTTGCTGGCTCTTTGGGGATTTTAGGTTAGGTATCTGTCAAAGCACTTGTGACGACTGCTGTTGTAAAAAGGGCTTTATAAATTTATTTTGATTTCACAGTGAAAAATGAAATACAAAAATAACAGTAGATTTGTACACTGACAAACATACCTTTTCAAAAAGAATACTTCAATTTGAAATCTACTTGCAATAACATGCATAATCCATTAATGTTTCATTCCTTAATAATTACAGTATTACAGTGAATTATTACTTAACCTGTCACATGGTTTGGTTACCCTATCCCTGGTGTGTATTCCCGTCACAGCTGTGTTGTATTAGTCATTAGTCACTTTATATAGTTGGGTTCCTGTGTAGGGTTCAGTGTCTGGTCATTACTCTTCGCTAAGGATGTTCTGCCTGATCCCGTGTATGTGTGCCTAGCTCTCTGTGAGTACTATTATCCTGTATTGTCTAATTCAGCTATGGTGTTTTCTGTCTCAGCATGTGTCTGCCATCCTTCGTTTCCGTTCTTGGTAATTTAGTTTCTCAAGTATAAGCGTGTTCCATTTTGTGTTTCTCCTACGGGATTGTTTCATTTATTAAATACTACATTAACCTATAGCCTATACTTCGTGGAATATATAAATTACGTGGGTCACTTGTTTTTACTATCATCCATGAGTATAAAGCATGAGAGTAAGGGTTTACTTATATTAATTTACTACTCAACACGTCACTCTTTCCCTTTAAAAAGATGTCCCACAACACTGTTTATTTTTCTAGAAAATGTGGATGCTGGCCATAATGTAGTTGCTTTCATATTTTGTCTTCCAGGTTCTGTGCTTAAAACCCACATTTGCAAAGGATTACTGAGGCAGATGGTGGAAGGGCAGTTCAAAACTGTCTAAGCGACTTGGTGGACGGCAGTAGAGGGAGAGAACAGTAGAAGAGGAGGATTAATTCATGTACAGAGAAGCCATACGTTAGTGTAATAGATTACTTTTCTGGGTTGGCCTGAGTTCACAACTTTTGGGAAACATGACTACACTGTAACAACTTATTTTACCTGGTCATTAGCGTTGTACTGAGGAACTTCCCATAAGTTGTGAACTCAGCCCAATGCAGAAAGTAATCTATTACACTAATTTGTGGCATCTCTGTTCATGTAATGCACTATTCTTGGGTGTTTTTTATTTAGGTGTCACACAGTTGGTGGATGTGTAAAGGACAGGAACGGAGACCAGAGCAGGGAGGAGCGTTCTTGATATTTATTGAACTGGAGAGCGTTAAGAATGGACTAAACAGGAACAGCTGATGACATTGAATATTGGAACTGCACAACATCTACACATATAACTACTATGCTCTTGACCGTGGCATAGACATGTCTGTTTTATATATATATACCGTTCGACTGGTTCGAACAATGATAACATACATATTTTAGGACACATAACAAGGTAAAATAAATCAAATATGTACCTTCTAACGAAACATCAGCACAGAGTGTAACGTCCAGCCCTGTGTTAGGCTGTTTATGTTCCTTTTTATGTTCAGTGATGTATCCTGTGTTCTGTCTTACGTCCTCAGTGTATTCAGTGTGTGTTGTTATTTAATAAAGTGTTATTTGAGTATTACAACCTTCGCGCCTGTCTCTATCTATTTCAACGGAGGAACGTGACAAATTGATCGACCACTTACAATACGAGACAGCGAAGGATGCCTCACCACTGAAAGAGACCGGGACCCGGACAAGCACGCCTTTCCCTGGTTCTTGGTGGATTATCTGTCAGAGGTGCGCAGCCCAAGGAGCAACCACGCTTGGCTAGCATGTGGGACATAGACAGCTCCGACGAGGAGCTGTTCGACTTGGAGGAGTTTTCCCCATGGGATGACGAGGGGATTGAGAGAAAGGACGTGAGAGAAGCCTGGGATAGCCTGATGGGGAAGATCCAGGGTGCTAGCTCCCTAGGGGGGACACCTCGTGTTACGGGTGGGATTCCCCGGGTCCCTGCGAATACCTCCGGTCCTTCTCGCTCTTCCATCTCCCAGGTTTGCCTTCCTCCAACTATCTCTAGTGTTAAGGCTAGCTTGGTTAGCCCCTCTAGCTCTTCGGTGATTATCACTCCAGGGATTATCTCCTCCACAGCCCAGGCTAGCTTATGTAGCCCCATGGTATACCAGCTAGCTCTCCCCAGTCGCAATCTAACTCTCAGGCTAGACCAGTTAGGGCACCAGTTTCTGCCCCAGGTAGGGTACCAGGTTCTGCCCCAGTTGATGCCCCTACTGTTACTGTAGTTGCCCCTAGGCTCCCGGTAGTTGCCCCTGGGCTCCCAGCAGTTGCCTCTATGCCTACAGTACTTGTCCCTCCTGACCCAGGGCCCCTCTCTGTCCCTCCTGACCCAGGGCCCCTCTCTGTCCCTCCTGACCCAGGACCCCTCTCTGTCCCTCCTGACCCAGGGCCCCTCTCTGTCCCTCCTGACCCAGGGCCCCTCTCTGTCCCTCCAGACCCAGGGCTCCTCTCTTTCCCTCCAGACCCGGGACCCCTCTCTTTCCCTCCTGGCCCAGGGCCCCTCTCTTTCCCTCCAGACCCGGAGCCCCTCTCTGTCCCTCCAGACCCAGGGCCCCTCTCTGTCCCTCCGGACCCAGGTCCCCTCTCTATTCCCCCTGATCCCGGGCCGCCTTCTGTCTCTCCCGGCTACGAGCCCCTTTTCTTGCCCACTCCGGTGTTGTGGGCGTAGGGAGGGGGTTCTGTAACGTCCAGCCCTGTGTTAGGCTGTTTATGTTCCTTTTTATGTTCAGTGATGTCTCCTGTGTTCTGTCTTACGTCCTCAGTGTATTCAGTATTAGATAATACAGTGGTTTGGTTTTGTTCCTTTGAGTGCTCCCTAATGTATTGTGGTCTGTGGTTCCCCCTGGTGTCCCTTCCGTGTCTCACAGGTGCAGGTCTGATGTCATCAGTGTGGGACGGTGTTTACATGTTGATTAGCACGGGTGTACCCTATTGTATCTGATTTGCTTTAGTATTTAGCCCTTGTGTTTCCACCTTGTCCTTGTCGATCAATGTTTTCCTGTACGCGTTCCTGTTGTTTCCTGTTTGGATGTTAGAAAGCCCCCCGTGGCAGTTTTGTGTTGTTATTTAATAAAGTGTTATTTGAGTATTACAACCTTCGCGCCTGTCTCTGTCTATTTCAACGGAGGAACGTGACACAGAGAGGTTACAGAATGAGTAACCAAGTGCCTACCGCTCTTCCAGCGCCCAGACGTCAGCGCCTAAACAAAACACATAATCAAATAATAATAATAACACACAAAAAATAGTCCATCACATCATAATGTAGCTGCCACGACAGCCCTGTCCAGTCCTGGCCATCGTGACAGTATCCTGTGGAAGGTGTGGAAGCCTCCAAGCTGGTATTCCCGGCTCCCACAAATGCCTTAGCCCCCCCACCGAGAAAGTTCTTTGGGCGACACTGGCCGTTCCTCCTCCTCTGCTCCTTTTTGTGCCCAGGTGACAAATCCCCCGCTGGGGCAGGCAGCACGAGCGCGGCAGAGTCCTCCCGCAGGTCTCCTCGTCGGCATGTTATTTTGTCACAATCGTATGTTGATGTTGTTGGAAGGGATTGGAGACCAGAATGGATGTGTTCTTAGATTTTATTTAGAATACCTTGAGGAGGTACTTCCATGCTTTAAGACAGAGCTGCTAACACTGGTCCTGTAGCTGCACAACTGTATATAAAGCTACGATGCTCTTATCACAGCATCGGAAGCGGTACCCTATATACATGTACACCTGGCTAACAAGACAGTGGATGTTATGTACGACACTATACAAGGTGAAGGCTAAAAATCAATAATGTACACTTACAGTGAAAAAACACAGCTCCTCTCCATAAACGTAACACTCCTCACTTCCTTCAACCAATCATGACAGGACTGGAAATCACAAAAACATGTGCGGACCATTCCGGGACACTGGGATTAAATAGGCATCTTGATTACTCATTACGCAACGGTGTGGGTATTTACCCAGTGCACCATTCATGCACAACGAGTAACCAAGTGTTTACCACTTTCCCAGCGCCCAGAAGTCGGCACTTTAAACAAAACAAATATAAAAACACAGCAAACTAGAACTGCAAGCAGTTTTGATGGGGTCCAAGCCGTCCCTGGCGAGTCCCCCCTTGTGCAAGTCACCCCGATGACCCGCGGAGCACACAGAAGTAGAACCTATGAAATCAAAACCAAAGGCGTGATGGCTGTGACACAAAAGCTGGAAAATATCATAACACCCAAGATACAAGGTCTGTAGTAATTTGCGCATGCTCTGATATTTTAAAGACATTTTAAAATGTTAAAAGAAGTGCTTTGATAATGGTCGAAAATGTCAGAGAAGATTAAAAATAGTTGTCATTAGCAAGAAAACACAGGTGATTATAAACTAAGAAAGGAGATGATGAAATACCATCACATAGTATGTCGATCTGTAAACTGTATTTTGGGAAACTGGTTTTCAGATAGCAGAGGTAATCAAAGTGCCATACAGCCATGGCTGAGTATTCATGTACCGCATTTGAATTAACCAGTCTTTGGTTTAATTTGTCCTAATAGTACAGGGACAGGGATTAATTTAACATTGATCCACGAGATTATGGGTCCTCTAGCAATTTACTGTAGTAATTTATGTATGTGTAACCAGTAGCGTAGCCAGAAAAAAATATTTGGGTGTGCATCAAAAAAACTTGGTGTGCCACATCGATTTTTCTCTACATAACAGAGGCCTATACTACGAAGCTATGTTCAACATGCCCTAGATTTCCTTGCATTACCTGGCTTCACTAAACCTAACAATTGCGATCTAGATACGAGATCACGACCGTGGTTAATAATTCATTAAATCAACCCAGGATTTCTCAATCTAGTGACAAGCGCGTTTACATAACAGGGGCTGTGTCATAGGACCAATCGCCTACACGGACAAGTCTAGTAAATTATACTTTTTGATAAAATTGAAGGGCATAACAAATATAATCCAGGCATAAAGCAAGAAGGAAAGCTGGGAAAAAATGCCACCCGTGTATTTAT
>JACXGM010001580.1:0-44972 GCA_016801145.1 Umbra pygmaea
GGCGACCGTCTAAAAAACATGACCAACTTTGAGGCACCATAACTCCGGCTGTGTTTATCACACAGGAATGAGCCACCACTCATTCTTTTCGTCTGATCTTCCCCTTTCCAAAGGTACCAAGCTTTTGTTGCTACCATGTAGGGTTCGCGAGATAATCGCGTTTGACGCTCTAGAGCGTCAATCGAGCTTGAAGGGTTAATTAAAACATTACAGTGCAAGTGCTTGTTTATTTTGTCTTATTATCCTACTGGAAAATGACATGGCACAAAATGATTCGCAGACCCATCAATGAACAAACGATGCGTATCATTTATTTAGTAGTTGATACGAAATGTTCAGTGAACAGTAATACAAATATTTGTGATACACACTCGTTGATTGTTGGATTATGCTAATATAGTTTGTTTATGATATAAATTATGTTGAACTCTAAAAAAACTTTTAAAATGTACACAAAAATTCTATATTCAATTAGCCATAATTTAGGCTAGCTAGTCTTCAGAACTTTCCTGGATATAGCTAGCGATGGCAAACATTTGTTTGACCTGAAATTTTCAGTAGACAGCTGCTTTTTCCAAATGTTTCATGACATGCAACAAATGCAATGAATATTCACATTTGAAATATAGTTTATTACCTCATTACAATGTATTTTCTGTAGTTCACTCTGCAAGTCCTTCTCAAAGTCACAACAGGGTCATATCTCTTTTGATTCATATTCCTGGTTTGTCTACAGTCAATTTTATCTGTGATTTGGCGGTCGATTTGATAAAATCCCCCAAAAAATTGAATCAAAAGAGATTTGACCCTGATGTGGGTGAGTAGTGGAGAGCCTCTGTGGAATTTTCCTTTACGTTCCAATCTGAAAGACGACAACCCAGGGCAGTGTCCCAATCACTGACCTGGGCCACTGGAAATTATCTTTAGACTATAGGGAAGAGTGCCCCCTACTGGCCATCCAACACCACTTCCAGCAGCATTGGTCTACCATCCAGGGACTGACCAGGCCTGACCCTGCTTAGTATGAGAAGCAAACCAGCTGTGAAATTCAAGGTACTATGCTGCTGGTATTTCTAGGTTGCTAGATCAAATCCCAAACTGACCAGGTGAAGAAGCATCATAATGAGCGTTTCCTCGTGGGAGAGTCCTGCAATCTCCTCAGGTTCATATATAATGCATAATGTCTGAGCCAGTTAAATCCCTTATAGGATGACATTTACATTGTTTTCATTCATCAGACACTTTTATGCAGAGTGACTTACAGTGAATGCATACGTTTAAAAGAAACTAAGTGAAACAACCACAACTCAGTAGGAATAGCATTACATTTTTTAAACAGTGAATAGCCAAAAACATTGCTAGAAAATGATCATACAAATAAACGTAAAACATTTTAAGACAACAGTAGCTGTGGAATACAACTAATTTAAATCCTCTTTGAAGAGAAAGGTTTACAGATGTTTCCTGAAGATGGGTAGAGAGTATGTTGTTCTAGCCTCCAGTGGAAGCTGGTCCCAGATGAAGAAGAGGTTTGATCCTGGAAGTGTGGGATGGCCAGGTACCCAGTAGTGTCAGAACAATGCTCTTCCTGAAACTTTGTAGGCAAGCACCATGGCCTTGTAGCGGAAGTGAGCTTTAACTGGTAGCCAATGAAGTGTGCTTAGAAGTGGGTTGACGTGGGAGAACTTGGAAAGTTGACCCCTGGGCGGTCCACTGGATACTGAATGTGTTGTATTGTTTTGGTGGCGCATACCAGGAGTCTTACCAAGAGCGATTTGCAGTAATCCACATATGAGATGACGAGTGCTTGGATGATGACCTGTGTTGCTTCCGTGAATCTGCAGGAGTCACAGTTTTGATGTTAGCAGAGAACGAGAGGGTATCGTCCAGGGTCATGCCAAGGTTCTTTGCACTCTGGGAGGGCGACACTGTGGAGTTATCAACTGTGTTTAACATGTCCTGGAGCAAACTACCCACAGAAGAAGAGAAGCTCAATCTTGTCATGGTTGAGCTTGAGGTGGGGTGCTGACATCAACACAGAGATATCAGCCAGGCATGCAGAGACATGTGTTTTCACCTGGGTGTCAGAAGGGGGGAAGGAGAGAAATAGTTGAGTGTCACCAGCATAGCAGTGATAAGAGAGTCCATGAGAGGTTATGAGAGATCCAGGGGTTTTGGTGTAGAGAGACACTGGGGGACACTGGTGGAGCGTGTCAGTGCAGCTGACAAAGATCCTCTCCATGTCACCTGGTAAGAGCGGCCTGCCAGGTTGGATGCAATCCAGAAGTGTGCAGAGCCGGAGATGCTGAGATCTGAGAGGGTGGATAGTAGGATGTGATGGTTCAAAGTGTCGAAGGCTGCAGAAAGATCTAGAACAATGAGAACAGAGGAGAGTTAGCTTTGGCCTGTGAAGAGCTTCTGTTACATGGAGTAGAGCAGTCTCAGTCGAGTGGCCCGTTTTGAATCCTGACTTGTTGGGGTCGAGGATATCATTCTGAGAGAGATAACTAGGGAATTGTTTGGAGACAACACAATTAATTTTCTTCGATAGGAAAGACAATGTATTTTTTTACTTTGAGTGTTGGTTTCTTTAGGAGTGGAGTAACATCCAGTGGTCAGGGATGAGATGATGAGAGATGTGAGGAATAAGAGGAGGTCTCCAGAGATGATCTGCAGGAGGGAGGAAGGAATAGGGTCGGACGGGCATGTTGTAGGGCGGCCAGATCTCACTGGCTGCAAGATGTCATCTGGTGAGAGAAATCAGTAAGTGCATGGGCAAGTTTGGTGTTGGCGGGGGAGGAAGTGGTTGAATAAGGAGAGAAGAGAAGGTGTAAAAGAGTTTCCTGGGGTTGGAGGTTGAAGCTTGACATTTTGAGTGATAGAAAGTGTCTTTAACAGCAGACAGAGAGGATGAGAAGGTAGCAAGGAGAGATTGGAAGGATTCCAGCAGCATGAAGATCAAGTCAGTGAGCTCATAGTGTTCCGATTAGAAGGGTATAAACATACCATTACTTTTGAAAGTTGATAAGAAGAGCATTTATTGTATTATTGAGAAATTGAGAGTTCATTTTTTTATTCTGGCACTAAGTAAGATATTCATTTATTTCTGCCCTCACGGTGGCAACATTCTTTGATGACTGTTGGAGGCAACACCTACTGCAGGCTTCACCTAGGTGGCATAGTTCTTTATCACACAAATGGAGTTAAGATATTAATAATAAAATAAACAATAACTGTTAGGAGCTCATACAAATGTATTAAAAATGAAAATGAATAATCAAATACACAATAACAACTGTTTTGTAACTCCTAAACACAAACACAATAATGGCATCATCAGCCATTTTAGTTTTCTATAGTGTATCCTTTTGGGACTGTTGATAAGGGACAAGGAAGATACAGGAAGATACAGGAAGATACAGGAAGATACATAAAATGCTCTGGAAGTCTTTGATGTAAATGTGTGGAAACAATGGTTCTCCCAGCTTTGAGACAATAAATGTCACCAGGGCCGGGTATACTGCAGCATGGCACATTTCAATTGCATCGCCATGAAAATACAACATGACAAAGTGCCCATTGAGACAAGATTATGGCATGAAATACCGGCAGACAGACTTTTCCAAGGCCAGAAGCAGAGAGTGGCGTATTTACTAAAGCATCATTTTCATACCAGGGCTATCTCTAAAGAGCTCCATCTACCAGCAGCAATTTTGAAGCAATTTTATAATAAGCAATATTTACAGTGATGTCAACACTGTCTATTTTCTCTTTCATTAAAGATATTACTGCTGAATCGGACAGCAAAACTAAAAAAACAGAGTTTGATGCTCCCAAGGCATAGGTTTTATTAGATTTGGGAGTGTTATTATTTGAAGGCTATGTATTTTCATGGCAGGTACAAAATTTCACAGTTGCCTATGGTGTATTGACGGCGAACCCACTGCTGAATTCAAAACCTGAAATATTAATCCAAAAGTTTAAAAAGGCTATACTATATTAGTTGTAATTTTGTTTAAATTATATTAAAATGTTTTAATTACCATGGATCTGGGTTTTATCATTACTGGTGCACTCATTTCATTTTAGAAACATCCCCTTTATTTTGTTCATGACTCTTTGTAACTCATTATTTACCTTTGTCATCTTGAAATAGCTAAGTGTTTTGTTTCATTGTGTTAGCAGGCTATGAGAAGCTACTGTACATAACAGGCTGACAGTCAAATCATGGCACGTTCCACTAAACACGTTCCACTAAACACGTTCCACTAAACACGTTCCGTTATACAGGACATACACTAGACCTACTAGTGATTATCTTGTCAATAAAAAATACAAACAAAACGTATTGTTCACATTTATAGAGAATGTATATTTTAAATAGCATCTCTGTTTCATATACATGTGCATATAGTCTTCTCATCCAGTGTTTTACCATTGTTATTATTATAGTAGTTGTAATATCCTGTATTTATTATTATATACTATATTTAAGTTAATCTTGGTTGCAGTATTGGGCAAGCAGTATCAGTAATTTGCATAATTTAGCAGATGGTTTATCCACACTAATTTACAGTAGCGAGTGCATACATTTTCATAATTTATACACTGAATCACACCCACCACTTTGATGCTACAAGCTTCTTGCTCTTACCAAGAGAGCTAAACAGGATCGGTCTCAGTTGTTGCTGTTGGCCAGAGATTGTGCTTTCCTCAGTCTTTGTATGTTCTAGTGATTTCCTCCTGATTTAAATAGTGGATTGGTAAGAGCCCTAAAACCTGTGGAGGTCTGAGGCAGGACCGGCCCGAGGCATAAGCGAACGAAGCGGCTGCTTAAGGCCCCCCAGGGGGCCCCCATTTGAGTGCACAGGTGACTCCGCGTGGTGGGAGGGGGCCCCCAAATCAAATTCTGCTTAGGGCCCCCAATTGCTCAGGCCGGCAAGAGGTCTTGAATTGCCTCATGGCTGGTAGGAGCTTCTGTTTTGAAACATGGCTTCATGATCACCTGTGAACTGGATGTCAAGCTGGGAATGAAGAATGATTGTAGTGCATTAGAAATGGTGGAACTGTTGAATACCTCATCTCATCTTCAAGCACTTATCCGCTTGAATACTGTATGTTTTGGTTTAATATCTTAGTGAATATTGGTTTTCTGAAGGATTAGACATTACCAATGAAAGATAGTTAGCTTAAAGGAACCCTCCATACCCACAAACACAACACGTCGTAGTGCTGTTCATCTTTCCCACCTGTCAGACTGTGACAACGACTTCTCAATTCATGTTGTACTTTCAAAGATGGCCAAGTGACGAAATAACCGATTAGCGGGATGACTTCAACTTTGGTCAAGTGATACTGAATGGTAATATACAACCATATGTGTTTGAGCCGGAATGTAGCGAAGAAGAAATATGGCAACGGCTGGAGCTATATATCAAGCTGCTGCAGCTGCTGCTGTGGAAGTGGCCAATGGTGAAACAATTTTTGAGCCCAGGGTGAACTCACAACAGTGGTGGTTGTTTGGGATAATTTTTGCTTTCAACTATCTCCAGCCAAGAAGATGATTACAAATGTTTGTTAGAGAAACTGAGTTTCACATGTTTCTTGAAACTTTCTTCAGTATCCTCAAAAAACAGTCATGTCCAGAGTGTCTATACAGAGGTAAGGAGCCAGTTAGCATGATCTAGTGTGTGAGAGAATGTAGCATAGATGAATAGCTATCTCGCTCACATAATTTTCTCGGGCCAAGATGTCACACGACCTGGGAGTAGCCGAGGTAAGGAGCAGGTTAGCATGAGCTAGCATATATTGTTTATGTTTATACATAAATGTAGATGACTAAAAATGACAGAATATTGCTCAATCTGTAGCAATTTGAGCTAGCTAGATGGCAAATATCTTGATCGACATTGGAGGATTTAGTGACCGGATCGGTCAAGGATACGATGATTGGCAAATTAGGCCAAAGGCTTCTCTACGTATTTGTCAAACATGGTTGATTGATTGAACACTATCTAGCTAGCTGGCATATGTATCTTTTGTTCATGTATATTGTGAAAATTGCATTTCAAAACCAATCGGTGACAAATGATTGTTCAATCTGTACCCACTGAAGCGAGATAGCTCCCCAACAATTTAGTGATTGGTTGTAAATGTGACTAGGTACAGGGAATAGCTATCTTGCTCACAGAATCTACATTGAACATCACTGGAAGTGACCCATTAGGGCACTAATATCTCTTAGAATTCTGCACCTTGTTGTATTTTAAGTGCAGACTGATACAGAAGCATCCGAAATGTTCTCTTTACCTGTTCTCATAGAAATATGCGTGTAACTGTACATAATGGACATGTTGCCACATGACGTAGATAAACGTAGGGATATGGCAATTCAAATGTGAAATTTCATACGTATTAAATTGCCATTCTACCAGAACATTTCCAAGAATAGGCCAATTGGTTACAATTTAAAGTACTTGGGGGACGTTTAGTTCAGGCATAACATGCTAGTTTATTGGGGTTACTTTTAGGGTAAATTGAGGTTAAGGTTAGGGTTAGGTGAAGGTAAACTGACTTTCGTAAACGTACAAGGCATTACCATTGGAAATGTCCTTTAAGTGGCAACAGGTCTAATATGTTCATTATATTTGATTTAGAAGTAACTATCCTGCTCAAGGAACGACAGGCCTTTCACCTTGATGGATGGGGGATTGAACCAGTGACTGTTCAGATACCCTAATCACCAGGCCACCTTGCTCCCCAATTAGATAATTTGACCAGTAACCAAATGTGATTCTTCTAATCGAAATCTTAAGCCAGCAAGTTAAAAAAAATTATATATTCCACCAAATTTTAATGCAAATACTTTTTTATGTATATTTTATTCTGTTAAATGTTTTGTTTTTAATTACATTTACTTGAATTGCAAGTATATCTATTGTTTTTGAGTCAATAATTGGTTATTTGCTGATTTTTTAGCAAACTTCCAGAGGCATCAATCAAGTGGGTTCTACACAGCAGGGAGGAGAAATCTATCAGCTCCTATCCTTGACAACATCATCAGGAGCCATCAACGTCATCTAGCATCCTCTGACCTCATTATACTCTCCATATTTTCGATCCGTGACTTGACCTCTACATCGTAAAAGAATACAGATGTTCCATGCTACTGCGTCTTAGTTATAATTCCTTATTAGTGTTATTAGAAGTATTTATTTATAGTATTAGTCATATTATTGTAGTTATAATTATTACTACATATGTGTCCAAGTTATTTCACTGGGTGCATGAGTAGCACGCAAGTAATATGTGATAAGAATAAGAAATACAAGAGTGCAAATACAGGTCCAGCGCCTGATTTGTATTCAGTATTTTACATGAGATGGTGTGTGCTTTATTGTAAATGTCTGACAGCCGTTGGCTGCGGAGAGGCAGTTCAGCTCAGACAAAACATAAGAGATTCACAGCTGTCCAGTAGCTAGGCAACCCTAGAGAGCCGATCTGGGAGACCTAGGTATGCCTGTTACAATATCACTAGTGTTTGGAAGCTTTCAGAATGTTTAAGGATCCACTTAGTTGGATTTCAAATTGTTTGCGAATTTGATGTCAAGTAAATGTTTATATTACAATTCTGATGTTAAACAAACTGGGACATTTCATCCCACAAGAAAGAAAGCATCTGTTGTATTTTAACTATGGAATTTGATTGGAAAGTTGCATCTGATAATAGCATTGAGTTTACATAATGCTTTACTGCCAGTCAAAATGAAATATTTACAGTGGGATCCAAAATTATTTGCAATGCACAAACAATACTTTAAAAACATAAACAATATAATTATAGTGAGAAACTCAAAACACCAACATGTGAGAAATACTGTACTTTATTAATGTGTCAATTAAACCAACCAAAATAATTGATTAAATTAAAAAACAACGTCCTCCAAATCAAGGTTTCACAATCAATGGCACCATGAAAGATTATTGTAAGGAACATCTACCAAAATTAAACCAGGAAATAAATTCAACTTATTTAGGTTAGTATGTCTTAAGGAACTACGTATATTGAGCCATTACATCACTTCTTGTTCCACTAGGGTATATAAATGAGTTAACACACATGCAATATCCCTTTGTCATCCAACACCATGAAGAAAACAAAAAACTGACAGTTCAAACGTGACAGATGGTCGTAGACCTTCATAAATCTGGTAATGGCTACACGAAGATCCACAAACGATTGAATATACTACTGAGCACTGTCAGGGCAATTATTAAAAAATTCAAAAGATATAGAACAGTTGAAAACCTCACGGGTAGAGGATGCAAATACATTTTGCCCCCCAGGACAGGGAGGAGGATGGTGAGAGAAGCAACAAAATCCCCATGAATCACTGTAAATGAATTGCAGGCCTTGGTGACATCTTGGGGTCACCAGGTTTCAGAAAGCACCATTAAACACCACCACCACAACCACAGCCTCTTTGGAAGAGTTGCCAAAAGAAAGCCCTTTCTGACACCAAGACACAGATACAAGCGCTTGGAGTTTGCGAAAAGTAATTTAAATTATGACTGGAAGAAGGTGCTCTGGTCGGATGAGACCAAATTTAACATTTTGTCAAAACAAAGATGCATAAGGAGAGGCAAAATATAGTGGTGGATCAGTGATGATTTAAGGCTGTTTAAATTGCAGAGGTCCAGGGGCACAGGTCAAGATTGATGGCATAATGAATTCCATCATGTATCAGGCAATTTTGGCTAACAATATGGCTGCCTCTAAAATAAGGCTGGGACTTGGCCCCGGTGGAATTTTCAACAAGAAAATGACCCAAAATATACCTCAAGATCCACACAGAAATCAATATTCTGCCATGGCCACCACAGTCGCCTGACCTCAATCCAATCGAAAACCTGTGGGCTGAGTTGAGGAGGGCAGTTGATTAATACAACAGAGTGTCTATTTGCACCCTCGGTACGATTAGCCGAGGCCACACAGCTGAGCTATTCACACCTTGTGACATAACAACAAAAACACATTGCTCGTGTGCATTGAAATCATGGCCGACATTCATCTTCCTTGACAGCAGAAACTGGCATATTAAGAAAGTTATGTCGCTAAAGTTTATAACAATTTAACTTCTAGCGGAAAATGGATAATACAGTTGTGCTTTCTGTCTTCAGTGAAAGCATACAACCGTTAGTTTGTTAGTTAGTACCAAATTTTTATATATGGTTACCTAGCAACCGAGGCTTAAAAACACCAAGTGGTCAACAGTTGTACTACATTCTACAAGACCCGTTAGGTGTGTAATTAGAGAAGTGAAATGTGAACTGGGAGTGTGGGGTTCGATTTCCCAGTAAAGAGTTTTGTTTCTGAGAGAATTATTTTCAGCTCTCCCTCCGTTTGTAATTTAGTTTTGTGCAATTAAGTACATGTTTCAAATTTCATGTTTGAATAAAATAAAGTGATTTTAACATAATAGTTTGTTGAAAGTTGAAATCTTTCTCATCATGACGTGCCAGCCAACTAGCTTTTAATTTAGTAGAAATCTTCTACATAGTCAGGTAGAAAATGTCTTATAATAAGTAGATCATGACTCTGTAAATGAGAATGATGTGTATCAAAAAAGAGACATTTTCATTGCAGATTTTGCATAAAAATTATGGTAAAATAAGTATGTTCTGTAACAGGTTATTTTGTAACGTGCACCATCTATGGGTGGAAGCAGAGCTGTCATGCCCCCTCCGATATTTGAGCCAAGTGGATTTTCCTTTTAATATCTGTATTTGTGGGCACATGTTTCTGTGTGTTGTGCACACTGTGCCCCATTAAAAAAATAGGTGCATGACGCCCCTGGGTGGAAGCCGAGCAACTTATGAGTTCAGCATGTTGTAACTCATGAAAAGGTAATGTCAACAATAACAAGCTTCAATATTGTGATTGTTATATGACGGAGAAATGTGTGTCTCTGTGCAGCTGTAGCTGGTTCCTCTATAGAAAACAACCCTTGGAACTAGCCTGCCTTTGATCAAGCTACCACATGATCAAGAATTAGCCTAATAGTAGCTCATACATGGTGATACAGCTCTTAAACTGTTAAAAACTAAATTACTGTACAGCTGGTAAATAAACCCATGCACTTTGATAAGCATCGGAACAAGTGTGAGATTATTATTAAATCTGTGCGTTTTACAATGCTTCTTTAACCTGTTGAGGAGTACTGTCACAAATATGTGATGAGCTGCTACTGAGCCCCTGGGAGAACGGTCACAAATATGTGATTAGAACATTACGCAGTATTATGATGTCATAAAGAAAAATGTTGAGAGATTTCCACATTTTCCCAGTAGTTTTTTGTTTTATTACATTGTGTGATCAATATGCCAGTGTAAATGCACCGGGGTACGAATAGCATTCACTTCTAATTGCACCAGGGTACGAATTGCATACATTGATATGTGTACCAGACAGGGTATTAATAGAACACATTGCTGTGTGCACCAAGGTACGAATAGCATACACTTGTAATTGCACCAGGGTATGAATAGCATACACTTCTAATTGCACCAGGGTATGAATAGCATACATTTCTAATCGCACCAGGGGTGCAAATAGCCTTACCCTAAATACAAACACAAGAATGTGAATGATCTTCAAAGGATCTGCATTGAGGAATGGTCCAAAATTTCTCCTTAAATGTGTTCCTTAACCTTTTAAAAAATTACAGCGAGAGACTGCATACTGTTAGTGATGTGCACTAAGTACTAACCTATAATTATGAAACATTTCTTTTGTGTTCAATAATTGTATGAGTTTGGATGTTTCCATTGCAACATTAATAATGTAGTGTGTCTCACATGTTGGTATGTTGAGTTTCTCTCTATCATTATATTGTTTATGTTTTTAAAGTACTGTTTGTGCACTGCCAGTCAGGGGTGCATTATTAGTCAGTACCGTCATTTTGGAGCCCACTCTTGTTATTGACCATTTCAGAAGAGAGTACCTCTCAACCAAGCATCCAAGTCCAAGTAAATCAACCATTTAAATCAAGCCTCTCTGTCTCCATATGTTACCCAAACAAAAAATCCTTGTGCAATACGTTTAGACTATATAGCAGAGCTGTTGTTAGCCACAAATCATCAAGTTGTGTCTGGATTAAGCAGTAATTTGGTATGGTGTTTAGTCTCATACTGTACCGTGGCTTTCATGAAATCTGAATTCAGGATAGAATCCACATTTTTTATAATTAGGCAGTATATACAGTAGCATGTTGTCAATTGGAGGTAGAGTTTATGTTTATATTTTCAAAGTAGACTCTATGGTTTTTCTGTATTTTCAAGGTAGTCTCTATGGTTGTATTCTGAAGCCATTAGGTTGATCTTTAGAGTGTTAATTTGCTGTGCATATACAGTAGTGAAGGACCATGGACTGTTTGTAAAATGAACATAATTCTAACACTACAGCTTGTTATGTAAAGCCAGACCCAACCTCCCGGGGGCCCTAGGCAACATTCTGCTAAGGGGCCCTCCTACCTGACCCATGAGCCATGTAAACCATTTGCCCTTGCCACACAGTCAAAACAGTTTTTGAATATTATTTTACATATTGTGGAGGGCTTTTAGGGGCATTTTGCTACTGCGGTGCCTCAGGCGACCACCTAGTTCATCTGTCGCATGGGCCGGCCCTGTTGTTCTGTCTCACCTTTTTTTCATAACTCATGACTGCTAGGCCTCAAACGGAGAACATTTGCACCCCTCCACTTTTGATCAGACACAAATGGCTAGTTTCATATTTTGCTGTTGGGGCCAGATAAAATCAATGTAGAGTGACTCACCTGTGGCTCACTCGGCACATTGCTGTTAGGAGCTGGTACCCCCAAATACCACGTCGGTTTAAAGCATCCCAACCCGGGCATAAGATGGAGTAAAGGAGCCTGAAGGAAGGGGGCAGGTGTTTAGCCACATTGCTTCTGTGATGTGGATGTTACCGTCAGTATTCGAGAGATGCTTCTTGATCTTTGTGTTGCATGGTGGTTATGTATGCAATTGTCAGAGAAGATCATGAATACAGATCACTCTCGCCAGTTCTCATCTTGGACTTAATCAGATCAAGTCGATCTCTTTGACCCGGAACAGGTTTGTTCATAATTAATATGCAGTGACAAAATGTGATGGCGTTTATTATTAAAATTATCTGGAAGTGAACTTCTGGCAAAGGAAGTTGCTCTCAATTTCCTTATTTCAAAGCATGTAATTTATTCCCAACGGAAAGTATAGCTGTGCTTGTTATAAAAAACCACTGAGCGCTCATCGTGATAACTTTACAGATATGAAATCTCTAATCCCAGAGTAGATATTGCCTAAAATGCAAACTGTACTGTACATATGACATGGCAGCGAGGGACAACACAGTCGGTACTTGGAATTTATCAACACAATTAAAGGTAAAAAATGGCATTTAAATATTGAATTCAAAATGTATCGTACAAATCTAACATTAAAATAAACACCTGTTACCTGTCACTTTCATTACTGAGAGGACGTAACAATAAGGTTTTTAATGATGATTGCATCACGCTGCCCAAAATCGGTAACTTGGTGATGCAATCCAGTGGTAAGAGACACTAATTATTGTGAGCAAGAATAACAACTAACAAGACAGATCTTAAATAAGAGTGATTATAAATCTCATAATGTGCAATGGCAGCTGTTCTTTTTCCATCTGTCTTTGGCATATGATATGTTTTACTTCAACAAAAAGTGTGAGATGGCTTAGGGAATTACCTAAATGCAGGCAGTTCACCCAAAGGTTATAAGGTACAATGTAAAAGACAGCATCCTTTGGGTAGATTTGGTTGTGTGGTTGAGCATTGGTGCATGGGTTTGGCTGGAACTGGTCCAGGTTGTTCCAACACATTACATTAAAGTGTCTGACTTTTAGCTGACACTTAGATTCTGAGTGGCTTACATACACTTCATACATTATTAATGCATACATTAAAGTTCTTTAAAATTACTCTATATATTTTACTTTAAGGGAAGGAATGGTGAATTAATGGGCCAACTTGGTCATGTAATTTGTAGGCCAGTACACTGGCTCAACACTCTTACTCTAATCAGCTGATCAAAGAGTCAGTACATCTAACATCTCATTCAGAAGACAGCACCATACTGTACACTAGGCAATGTCCACTTCACCACCCCGGAGCCTCTGGGTTCAAACTCAGGACCGGAGAAAAGAGAGGTTGTTTCTTCGCATCCTAGAATCATTTTAATCATCGAAGTTACAATGTGTGTTCCATTTACAGTGAAATTCTGGGTTTCAAATTATTTCCCCATTGATGCAAATTGTTCTAAATGAACAATAAAAAACAGTAGTACAGTACAATAAGGTGCTAAAACAGTAAGGATACAATAACAGCTTATAAAATATTTAAAATGTGCATATTAAAAAGCTTTAAAAGAAACATTCACAGTTAATTGTAAAAAGGTCATATAACGGACATTTAACAGTGCATGCAGGAACTAAAACTTATTTTAGTTTTTAGTTTTTTTATACATCATTCTATGAGTGTTGGTCATGGAATTCAAAGGCAGTTTTACCTAACTCAGACTGAATGCTTGGAATCTCTAGTACCAACTGGTCCTGTGACAGAGTCAGATATACATTATTTGACCTCTGAATTTTGGAACATAGGTAGTTTGGAAGTTTCTGTAGTAAAGCCTTTTAGACAAACATTAACCAATGACTGGACCTTCTAAAAGTCAAGGAATCGCAGCCCACTGAGGGCAATGACGTGTACGAAAATACTCTCCAGTAATAAAATGCAATGCTGCATGATACACTGCATCCAACTGGTTTAGGACTGAAGCAGATCCATGCATATATAGTACATCACCATAATCAAGTACTGACATAAAATTGGCCTGTACAATTTCCTTTCTATGCTGTGATGAAAGAAATTATTTATTTCTATAAAAGTTCTGAATTTCAGCTTTCTCACCAGCTCACTAAAAATGTATTGAAAGAGAGACTATCATCTAACAAAATTCCCAGGTATTTGTATTTAGGGACTCGTTCTAAACCAGAACCATCGAGAGTGGTAATGTTAAGAGTATCTAATTGTAGATGTTTGGCTCTAGAAAACAGCATATACTTGGTTTTTGCTTGCATTCAACACAAGCCGTAGGTCTACCAGTGGATTCTGTAGAAAATCTTAATCATTCTGTAGGAGGTTAAATGTTGAGCAAGATATGCAGCTGTAGCATAAAGTACTGTATCATCAGCATAAAAATGAAAACTACAGTTTTTAACAGAGTTGCATATATAATTTATGTACAGAGTTGCACTCCCTTATTCACATTAACAAAATCAGATTTTATCTCATCAACAAGAACAGTCTGTGATCTATTGCTAATCTAATTCAGAAACCATGGACACATGTTTACGGCAAAACCTAATCAGGTCAGATTTTTAAGCAATAGAGAATGGTCAACTGTATCAAAAGCTATTGACACATCAATAAATAGGGCAACACAGTTTAACTTACTATCAAGAGCCTTTACACTATCATTCATAACCAATGGAGTGGCAGTAATGGTACTGTGCCCTGGTCTAAAACCAGATTGATATTTGTTTAACATGCAATTGTTTGATAAAAAGGAGCACAACTCTACATTTACTATTGACTATTTTTTTTGCAAGACAAGACAGTTTAGAGATAGGTCGATAATTATCAAGGTCACCAGTGTCCTCACCTTTGTGTGGAGGTAATATATATGCCATTTTCCGAATCTTTGCCCATTGGGCATTCCTGGTAGCGTTTTATAAACCAATTGTGTTTGCAAGTTCAAATCCAGATGGACAGTTTGTCTTTGTGTGTGTTTTGTTCTCTATTGCAGTGTGATGCAGACAGGCGATTTTTACTTTCTATCGTTACATTAACAATATGCCTTACCCAAACTTTAACCTTAACCACTCTGAAACCTTGCTGTTAAGCCCATGTCAAATACAATTTTTACTTTCTGTCATTAAATGAACCATAAGCCTTACCCAAGTTATTACCCTAACATTAACCACTCTGAAAGAAACCTTGCTGTTAAGCCCATTTAAAATACATTAAGAATATCTTTTACTGAAATGCTACAGTACATGATGATCCTTCTAATTGAAATACATTCGTTTTGAAACGTGCTAAGAGACACAAAAAGTAAATGTGCGAAACCCGAAAAAAAGAGAAAATCGTGTCCATGTACACCAGCGATATTCATTCCTGCTTCCGCGAGCCACCATTCTGTAAGTTTTCCGTCCAACCCCAGTTGCAAATAACATAAGTTCGCGTTTCATCTTAATAATGACTAATGTCACCTGTGCTAAATTTGATTTGGAACAAAAACCAATGGAATTGCGGATTGCAGAAACATGGAATAGTTCAGAAGAAATGCTGTGAGACTGTGTTGGTTAGTAAACTCATGCCTAACCTTAACCGTGAATGTTGTAATATAATTAGTTTGAACTAAATTGTGATTTGAACGCTATGAAATATGTGTTCCGGGGCATTCCAGTTTGCGAAAACAGGACCCCCCACCAGCACGAGAACGCCCATTTGTGGCTCCAGTTGGATGATATTGCTGTAAACTCTGACATTCCTAACACATGCAATAGGGCAGTGGTCACTGACTCCTAATGGAAATACTCCACTAGCTTTGTATTTATCAGGCACATTTGTAAGAATCAGTGTTGGGTAAAGTTACTTTTAAAATTACTTTCCAGTTACTTGTTGAGTTACCAAAATTTGGGAAGTCCTTAATTAAGACAAAATGATCAGAAAATGATCAGGTAAATGGAGTTCATATCTTAACAGTCAGATATTGTAAAAAACAAATAGAAAGAGTAAAAAAAATATCAATTATGGTCTCCAGTAAGATATAAACTCAATTTTCAATACAAACAGGAGTTCTACTACGAGTTTCATGAATCAAAACAGGTTTTTTGCATTGTAACAATAGCCAGATTTCTCTTATCTATTCCATTTGGCCTGAGAATACATCTCAAGGAAGTCTGGCCCAGTCTTATAGACACATGTGTAGAAATATGAAATGCAACGCTTTGTGTATATAACTCCTTATGCCTCTGCGACCAGTCCTGAGTAACAGGCTCTAATAGTGCTATATGTCATGAATCACAGGCTCTGCAAGAGGCCAGGGCAAGTGTCATATTTGAAGAAAGGATGCTAGAGCCATACCTGTTTGGGTAAAGTTCATCCCGGTTGAATAGTTCTGGCCGGTCCAAAAAGGCTGTAAAATTGTCCACAAATGGAATCCCCACAGAGCAGCAGTATCCCTTTAGCCAGGTGTGCAACCGTCTAATGCGGCTAAAATTCATTTCACTAAATCGTGGGGACGGGAGTGGACCAGAAATAACGCACTGATTTCTGGAGTCCAGTAAAGTATTAATCAGTGTTTTAAAATCCTCTTTGAGTTTCTCAGACTGTTTAAGTTTAATGTCATTTGAGCCGACAGGGACAATAACTGCTGTGGTAGTGGAGTGATCTCTAAGCAAGGAAGACAGCACAACATTTAAATCCTCAGTGTGGGGTCCTGGGTAACTATGGTCTCTGCTTTCCTAATTAAGATGTTCCGAACCCTGCTGAAATTTGTCTTTGGCCATCACCCATGCTGCAGTCATTACACACATTGAACAGCACACATTGAACAGCACACCAAACGAAAAACAAAACAAAAAAATAAGGCGTGGGCTCCTCCAGGTCTTCCAGAACCCGGAAACGGTTATCAAACTGCAGCGTCAGTGAAGTCATGCTACCGTTTTGCCTCTTGCTCTTCATTCCCAGCATGGTGATCGCAGGAGGCAACGCTGAAGGTGTAGAACAGACCTGGCATCTAAGCTTAGCTCCTATTCTGGCCCAGGGATCTTCCACGGTGTCATGCATGTTGCTCTACGATTACCAAATTCATGCATGTTGATCTACCAATCAGCAGGTCAGTGCTACCATTGTCTACACAGAGGTGTTTGCACCAAACAAATATCTGAAGTTGATCCACCACACCTGAACATTCTATAGGTAATTCACTTAATACGATGGCAGAAAGCATTGACATAAATATATAATATCATCAATTCTGGTTCCATAGACTAACTTTTAATTTCTCTGGTTAAGATGGCTTAGCGGTTAGGGAGTCAGACTTGTAGTCGGAAGGTTGCCGGTTCAATTCCCAACTGTGCCAAATATTGTTGTGTTCTTGGGCAAGGCACTTTACCCTAAGTTGCTCCAGGCAGTATGTCTCTGTACTTACTGTAAGTCACTCTTGGATAAGAGCATCTGCTAAATGACTAAAATGTAATGTAAATTGTATTTGTTCAAATAAAGTTCTTTGAATCTTCCCCTTTGTATTTGTTGTAGTCCATGAACATGTGTAGCAAAGTGGGCTTTGCCATCGTCACTGGGTCTCTGGGTAGAAGCATGGTGGCAGTGCTGACATTCTTTAATAATTTATGGGATCGGCGTTGCCACTCCTGAGGCAGCGTTGTCATTCACCAGTAAACAACACACAGAGTCATCCAACCGGGCTGAGTGGACGCAAGCTAGCAGGCTGGGTTTGAGAGGGAGCAGTGAAATATTGATGGTAGGATGTAGAAAACATTGGGAGCATACTGTAATAGAAAGCCAGAGGTTGGTGACCAAAGTGTGGTATAGTTATGGAATTTTAAAGCAGTAACACACAACAAAATGGGCTAAGTGTTTTTTTTTTTCTAAGATGAGCAATCTTTCATGACTTTCTTTCATTCTGTAACAATCTTCATTAAAATCTCTTACAAATTGAACTCAAACAGTTAGAAAATGTAATATCCCTAATATAAATCTTCATTATACTTTTATTGCTTGTATTTATATCAAACAGACGCTCCAATGAATTAAATTTCACATTATTTATTGAGGTTGAGTGAGATGATTGAGTAGAAGAACATGGCAGGTACTCTACTGTTATTATTCTGCTTTGACGTTTTCTTGAGGTACATGCAGGGATGCCAACAGGAATCCCAGGGCCCGGGACAGAATTTAACATTAGGACCCTAAACACGGGTTAGAATAAAAAAATGTATGACTATCCAAAAAACATATCATACACGTTTTATTTTTAAATGTTTTAATTCGTAGCTATGCCACATTCAAACCATTGTTTTAAACACAGGTAATTTATTATATCATTATTTCCATTACTAACCAAAGTAGCAGCCAAGATTAAACAAACTGTGACTGTGCGTAAATATCGCCGGTCTGTCTGTGCAAAAACTTGTTTGACATCACACAATGCTCATTATACTTATATGTGTATGCTAGTACTACCTTAAATTGCTCTTTCTACCTGTTGTCACTGCACTGCCAAGGTATGGGACATTATACATAGGCGAGAATTTTTCTAATTTGCTTTAGCGCAGGTTTTAGGGTATCATTTTTGATTGGCTGTTTGTAAAAAACATTTTTATAGAGGCTGAATCACAAAGAGCTATACAAAACAGCTAGAAGAAAAACATGAATCCACCTAATCAATGCAATTCTTGTATTTAATAACAGTGTAACTTTCTTGATTGTACTGAATACTAAAGATGACTGACTAATAAGTAATTTTATTTGACCTGGCCTATTGGGCCCTCCTCCAAGCCTGGGCCCAGGACAACATTACCGGTTGTCCCCCACTGTCGGCGTCACTGGAACATGCCAAGGTAAACGGAACATTGTGTAAATGATTATGTAAAATGGTTCACCATCTTTTTGCTCTGTTAACTCTCTCTCCTAGCGTTCAAATGCCCTGAGTGTATTTCTTTGTTAATAACTTCCTCAAATGGAATACCAGATGTGTAACTGGTGCCTTACTAAAGAACAATGGAATACCAGATGTGTAACTGGTGCCTTACTAAAGAACAACAAATCTAACAGGTCCTAGCCTATTTAAATCTTTATATGAAGAAGGTTCCCAAGTAAAAAAAGTATATTTAAATTATACTCCAGTATGATACTTCTAGTATACTTATGTTTAACCATAAGTATGTATTCAATGTATTTAAGTATATTTGAAGTATACTTTCAAAATATACATACCAAAATAATATATTAGAAGTATATTTAGGATAAATAAAATACATTTCAAGTACATTTAAATATACTTTTTTTTACTTGGGTTTTAACACTTACAATGGAAGAGTGTATGCTATTGTATAGGAGTGCCATATTACATGTATCAAAGTCACATAAGGGTGTGGCATTATTACTTACATGTGATCATCAAATGACTAATTATAAGTCATTAGTCACACAGTGGAGCAAAAGAATGTGTCGTACTGACATGGAATACCTTTTAGCACATTTGTGTCAATAAAATATAATTAATTGTCAATAAGAATTTTCTGTTGGAATTCGGTAATATCCGATGTTGCAGCATGTTAAAGTATTCACATAATGATGCCTATGCAACAACTAGAATCCAGCCCTGAAACTCAATTTCCGCCTAAAAAATCTACCCAAATGTAACCTCTTGTTATATTGGACCTAAAAGGAGATACATATGCATGAGGAGACCTCTACACTGCCGCCACGCTTCCGCCTCATTATACTAAAGCAACAGCATGACAAAGGAAAACTAAATAAAAGCTACAAACAAGGTTATACTTCATATTCCCTTGAACACGTAGTATATGTTTAAGTCAGTGGTTCGAGCCTGAACTTACTGATACTGTCTCTACATATGTATATTTTTGCCAGATAATTTTTGTGTGTAGAAATGCTTGCCCAGAACGAGATACATGTTGACAGGGACAAGGGTTTTGAAACTTTTAAGGGGAGTGAAGGAGAGGAAAAGTCCTGGTCCAGATAGATTGTTGGTTGACTTCTTAAGTACTGCGCAAAACCGTTGTCTGACATTTTCTCCATCTTCATGAAGTGACTTCAACTTCATAGTCCCTCGTCTATGGAAGGATTGAGTGATTGTACCTGTTCCCAACACTAAAGCACCAAAATCACTCAAAGACTATAGGCCTGTGGCACTGCTCTTGTTATGAAAACCTTTGAGAAGATTATAAAAGAGGACACAAACTGGATCCACTCTAATTTGCTTATAGGACGAGTAGGGGTGTTGAGAGGAGGCAACAGGCACATTACTTAATATAGTCCTGGATCACCTGGATGGTGCAAATACTTTTTTATCGATTTCTCTTCGATTTCTCTTTTTAAATGTATCCTACCATATTGATGGGATGCACAACCCTGACAGGCCAAGGCTTGTCTCGAGATTCCAACCCAGTCTGATCGAAGCGAAAGGACAGTGGCTTCTATCGGTCTAACAATACCATGTGATTGATGACGTTCGAAGCCTCGAATTTCACACAGACCCTGAACAGTTTTCGATTGCGTCTATTTGAAAGAGGTGCCGCTTTTCAACCAGTCTCCAAGTCTTGTCAACGCGCCGGCTGTTGTTATGGAAAAGGTTTCTCATTGAATTACGTATAACCCGACCCAGAACTATGATTAATTGGCAAAACCACAGTGTACATTTTGAAGGTAGGTCGGAAATGTCAGCATTCCAACTCCATGTGTCATTGTATTTCTCCTTTCAGTTTGTGCATAATTTGCTGGTTTTGTCATATTGCTGTAATTTTGGAGCTCAACTATGAAATATATCTTGTTCTCAGCTTGATCATAAATGAATATAAAATGTTCATATGATACATAGTATAGTTGGTGAGCGTAATCATCTGGTACATGAGCTGACTAAAGGCTTCCATGTTGGATGAGCAGCTCGGCGTTGCTAGATGAACCATGTGAGCGCCTTTCACGATCCTGAATCTGTCGAGTATGTTGCAGAGCTTCATTGGACAATAAAAATTGGTAGGGAAAATATGGGGAAAAATATTTACATATACATGTAGTTTATGTTTTAATAAATAGCATTAGTCAAAGTTCACTATACAATTCAGAAGTTAATAGCGATCATGAATATATTGTTATAAATTGAAAAATAAAATCCTGGAAAATTTGTTTCTTTTTACTATGAAAAAGGACATGGCTCAATATATTTTTTGGATAGCTTAATTCGTTCATTTAAAATGTTCACACGCTAAACATGCTGTTTCTTGGAAGCGACACGGTGAGTGTGTACTCCCCTGGAATCCTGTGACAGCGCTGCCTGAGGTGATGATCGGGTCTGTTCCAACGGCACCATGATGGATTTTATGATCCCAGATGGCAAACCTCACATGAGTCAGCCCAAGCAAACCTTTCAACCAGCGTGAGATTTTAAAAGCCCACCATTGTCTTATCAGTCAAGGTGACTGTTAGAGAAAAAGACGACAGAAGAGGTTAGTATCTCCAGTGCAGACTGATGCAATTTAATTGTTACCTTGCAGGGCATCGGATGGTGAACGTAATTATCCCACGCATGACCAGACTAAAGGCTTCCGTGTTGGACGAACAGTGTGAAATGAATTGGCGACTGGGCGACGTGGTTGGATGAACCATTTGTGCGCCCCACGCCATCCCACAGATCTGTCCAAGGAGTTGCAGAGCTGCCGACAAGGCGGGGTTCATGGGAATTAGGAAGGGAGGAAAATTGGAAAAATGTGAAGTTTGCTTTTAAAATGTCTTCCGTAGTGCTCCTTCCCTCCCAGATATGCATGAGACTGTAGACACTGCAGAGGTCCAGTTTTGTAAAGACGCACCATGCATAGACTCCAGGAGCTGAAATAACTGTATTGTGTCGGGTGGGTGGAGTAACGGTAACGGGGTAGAGTAACTGGCTGGAGTGGTTGTAGGGGGTGGAGTAACTGGTTGAAGTGAATGGATTACTTGGGTAGTGGGCATAGTAACATGGTTGAGTGGTTGGAGTGGGTGGAGTAACTGGGTGGAGTAACTGGCTGGAGTAACTGGGTAGAGTAACTGGGTTGAGAAACTGAGTGGAGTGACTAGGTGGAGTAATTGGGTGGAGTAACTGGCTGGAGTAACTGGGTAGAGTAACTGGGTTGAGAAACTGAGTGGAGTGACTAGGTGGAGTAATTGGGTGGAGTAACTGGCTGGAGTAACTGGGTAGAGTAACTGGGTTGAGAAACTGAGTGGAGTAACTAGGTGGAGTAACTAGGTGGAGTGGATGGAGTAATTGGGTGAAGTGGTCGGAGTAGCTGGAGTAACTGGGTGGTGTGGGTGGAATAATTGGCTGGAGTGGTTGGAGTGGCCGGTGTAACTGGAAAATTTGTCTAGATTGGCCGCTGCTCACGGTCTAATTCTGAACACTCCATTCATTCATTCCTTTGAAAAATATTAAATATTTTCTTCAAAAACCACAAAATTCAATCAACATATTTGTCCACGTGAAAAAGCTGATCTTTAATGTTCCAAAAATTACGATAACTAAATTTTGACCAGAATTCAAGGCAAGGCCTTTTGCCTTTGGGCGGTAGAATAGCAACGCAACCGGGAACAAGACGCAAATTCCGATATCTTACATGTCTTTATAGGGTAAAATCTGTGAGAAATGCGTGGCTAAATCTTCCTATAATAATAATAATATATATGTGAGATATTAATAGGTGGCCTTACCAAAGGCAACCACAATTAAACGTGCAGTATGTAATTTTTGGCCACCAGGGGGCTCTCAATCAAAACAATAGCAAAAGATGTACTTGGATGATGTCGGGAGGTTGCGTGGGATCATGGGTTTTGTTATCGTCGTCAATGACAACCTTCCAATCTAGCGTCTCCGGCAGAAAAAAATTTCACTGACAAAGTAATGTATTGTTAAAAATATTATAACTTTATTAACTTTATGTTTGGTGGTTCCCTGGAACTTAGAGCAACTATATTATATGACGTCATTTACGGGCGACAAAAAGAAACGTCCCGTGTCTTCAAATTAAATTACAAATTTCTCTGGATTTGAAAGTTGGTGGAAACATTTAGGATAATGTAAGTACACAACTAAGAAATATAGATAATATGTCTATAGTGATGTTTTCTTTCAATGCAAAGTATGTATTTTGTTATTGTTTTGATTGATATTACATATTGTACCTTTAATAATTAATAAATACATGTGAATTAAATTAACTCCACATTATTTGACCTGGGTGATCTTGACTTCTATGTTCCTTAGGCTATAACAGTGGTGAACTTTGGATCCTTGGTAAAGATGTTAATTAAAAGAGATATCATTATGAAATACAATACTGGAAAACATGGCTTATGCAACATGTTCAGGCTTGTGCCAGTGTGCTAAAAAGGTAGCTATGTGATAGGGAAATCAGGAGTTTGTTGTCTGCAGCTACTATGTCCATGAAAAGCTTGCCAAGAACCATTACAGTGACAATGAACAGTGTGCGGGTATGATTTTCCACCTCATAGGTTGCAGCTTTATTCCATTGAAATGTGATCTCTTTGTGTTCAGAAGAAAATCAACCTAGTTCTTTGTAGAGGGAAGATGGACCGTGTAAAAGTGAACTACAAGGGAACATGTTTGTATATTATTTCTGGACTGAATTTAAATAGCTCTGTCTACCAACTGAGGGGCGTTTAGTGCTTTATATTGTAAATGGTATTCGCATTTCACCACCAATATGTAGCACCCACCCCAATAACGCACGGAAACCAATTTCGTGCCAGACCATCACATAATACTCGAATGGTAGGAGTGTGCAGTAATATACTGTACAGTACAACAGGAAATATCTGACAATTAGAAATGAATGGCTAATTAGGTGTGTGTCAATGATGACAATGGGTTTAGGTTGAATGCTTTTCCGTGAAACAGGGATTTATTCCAGGTAATCATTTTTACCTTGATGTCTATAACAATGTGGATCTGAGGTCCTGACAGGCCTCTTTGAATGGCCTCATCATTTTGTCCTCACTGATGTGCTCTATAGCACTTATTGGATGCATTGTTGATTTTTAAGGATATTTACAGCAGTTTACTTATAAACCAGCTGTCTTTTTCACATTAAATGAGACTTAAGAACTTGTGTTGGTCCTAATTACAGAAAAGCTGCATTTATTTTTTTTCATGTTATGAAATTACATCTAAAATAGGCTTTATTTTGACAAAGTTCCAGAAAATGTATACAGTGTCTTATGTTATTTTTCAAATTGAGAAATGGTAAATATGCAAGTCAAGGAAATGCCCATCTCTGTACTAAAGTCAGAGGTCAAAAAATGTATTGGTGGTACATCAGTTGCTCATGTTCCACAAGACCTTGACTGCGTCCAATCCTCATGTTGTGTTTAGCCTTGCATTCTGCATCCCTCAAGTGTGCCAGAGATCATAGACATGACATGTCTGATTGAGAGTGTACCTTGACTGTTAGTGTTTCAACTACATATCCCTCTTCAGTGGCTGTTGGACAGGCTCAGGACACTGGCACGAATACCAATAAACACCTCAGACAATATATTTTGAAAGTATTGACTTTGTCATGAGACACACTGTGATGAATTTACATTGTAAATCATTACCTCATGACAATTAAGGTATAATTAACAATTTTACAGTTAAAATACCAAAGGTAACATGCTGCATACTATAAAATGTAAGCAGATGCTTTTATACAACCCACCTGTTCTGCACAACACAGATTTCCATGCATAATACGTTTGTTTTTTCCAGGGTGATAGCTGTGGATGCTTCATCTACCTGGACCCAGTGAGTCACACAGATAAGAGGGCTGTTCAGTAGGCAATGTGGGTGTGTTGAAAATCATATCAAGTATACGGCTCATCAGTTGTTGTCTATTTAGGTTGGGATCAAGTTGGGTTACTTACGCCACCAAATACTCTGTGTTTGTGCAAATGATTTCAATATTGACATGTATACATTTTATTTACATTTTCTTTTCTAATCTTTAAATAAAATGTATTTTTCTGTGGTTTTCACTGGTATTGATAATTACATTTGAAAAGTCCAGACTTTAGTTCTTTTATTTAGATTTGTTGATACTATGTTCACTTTTGTAATTCTGCTTGAGCAGAGGTTTCAAAATTGGCGTAGGAACCGGGGGGATGGGGGGACATTCCCCCCTCAATATTGGAAAATGCTGCATGTGTCCCACTCAAAAAAATTGCCTATACCGCAGGGACAAAAACTGTACATTTGGACATTTTATTTTGAAAGCGCGACAAACAAGATATCCTTCCCATTTCATGCTGTTTGCATAATCACCATTCGCCAATCACCAACTTCATATTCTTCAATTTTCAACCAATAGATGGAGCATCTGATTGGTGGCGAGAAGTTAATATTACACTACTAGGAACCTAAAAATCTCTGTCAAGCGGTTGAAGTTAGCTAGGTTTTAAAAATTGAATTATGGATAAGAGGCTTATAATGATTAAATCAACAATGGAATTTTTAATGGCACGTGTGTTATGCTTTGCGAGAGGTTCTAACTAACATTATGTTAGATAGCTAGCCACATATCTGCAATCGATTTCTCTCTTAACCTTAGCAAAAGTAAAATGTTCTGTCATCTAATTTAAGCATAATGCCACCCCACAAAAAATAAAAACCATCAAAGGACACAACGTTACTGAAGCTTTTTACAAAGAGTAACGTTAGTGTAAGTTTACAACACATTTTAAACAGGGACAAGACAACATCATAACCTATCATTTACCAAGCCTAGATTTACATTTTAAAAATGATATAATGTGTCATCAGCAGATTGCTGGTACCATCAGGGGAGAGGCAGGTGAGGAAGGAGTGGCACATGAAGGAGTTACAGATTTAAATAACAGGTGGAGGGTGTGAGATGAGGAATTCATTTTGAGTATGTAATAGTTTGTGCCTTTTATAAACTTTCCACATACAGAGGAGCCCAAGAGAAACATAACTGGTCATTAGTCCCCTATTACTTTTTTTGCAATAATATATATTGGCTAGAATTGATAATTTATTAGGAGAACCGTGATGCAGCCATGAAAGAGACAAAAGGAGAGGCAGTTGGCCAGGGATTGACTGGGACAAAAAAAAGGCCGGCGGGAAGGAGGGGGTGGCGCGCGCACTGTACTGGTCGCTCCCCGCGTCCGTCATTCACTCTGGGTTTCTCCTCATCTAAATATAGAGGAACTCTCTTTCTCTCTCTCTCTCTCTCTCTCAATTTGACGGCTGGGCCAGAGCGCAGTTTTGCGGATGCAACAGCCAGTCCATTTCAGCCTACTGTCACCCTTTTTAATACGTCCAGGACTGTGACTGTCAAGGTAGAATATGACGGCCCGGAATGGACCGGCCGTTCGGGAAAACTCCCGATCCTCCCGATAGCCAGTCCTTCCCTGCAGTGGGCACTGCAGGGTATGAGGTTTTAAAATGGATTCATTATTGTTGTGGATTAAACCCAAAGGATGGAGGTTGAGTTGCTGCCTGTTCAATGCAAGTTCTTCAATCAATAAACAGAAACAAAGACGTAGGAACGGGGGCACATGTCCTCCCAATGTTACAGACAGGCAATGTGGTCCCCAGCAATAATAAAAACATTTTGTGAAAAATATATGGTGTGTGTCCCCCAATATCCTACACCCTTGGGTTTCAGTGAGAACCAATGATACCTCATGGTCATGCGGTACATATATTTTCCCCCAATTTAGGTCAATCAGCAGAGTTTTAATCAAATGGTTACAAAGAACATGGACATGATACTTGACTTACAATGTCATTGATCAAACAAACAATCACAACATATTTAGTAACTTACACAAACAAACTAAATTCAGACCATTCAGCTTATGTATGCCAAAACCAATGAGCTAGGAAACAGAATGACATGGACAAAGCATCTATTAAAAAAATACTAGCGTCTACCATGCTGAATGGTCCATTTTGTCTGGTGTTCCCAGAGTGTTCTAGTAGCTAGCAACTTTCGATTTGAAATCGTGGCATCGCTGTAGATCTTAGCTTTATTATTTTCATCAAAACAAATGTGTTTCTCTGCGTCTAAGATTTGTAGATACAACAACACATTTGCACGTTCCTACCAGCATCCCTTTCCAACCCAGAGACACCATCTCAAGTATCCAGTTGATTTGGCACCAGGTGAGACCAGTGTTACCGGGCCATGCGGGGAAGATCTGCGGTAGTGAAAACAGAAAAATTTGGGGTTTTGGGGTTAAACTCCAATGGAAAATGCAGCATGAGTATAAAAAAATCCTTTGTCAGCCTTTTCTGTGAGCCAGGAAATGATGTACTGGAGCATTGTTTAACATTTGGCTACCTGGTTTATTCTGGCCAGAACTACTACAGTTCCCTTTATGCACTAGCAACACACATTCTGCACTGCAAAATACAGTCCTTTGAAAATGTTTCATTTAATTTAATTTTTTCCTTTTTCATTTGCAAATAATGTTCTTTTCTTGTTTGACACTCAGGTTGACCTTTGCGTTGAATCACTAAACAAAGCATGGATACCTTTTGCTCTTTCAAGCACCAATCAAACTGGTCAGCTTTTCAGGGAGAAAAGCCTTTCACAGAAACGCATTAAAATTATCTTGATAATTTTCTCTTTTCCCAGATGATTCTGAACAGCTTCATAAAAGGTCAGCAATATTAAGCGGTTTTTGAACAGAGGCAAGCCGTAGGTTTTTAATTTTGATGCAGATTGTACATTAAGTGATGGGCACTATTGGGAGAGTTTTCTGTTTGACTTGAATCTGTTGAAGTGTACGGCAAAAGGCTTTTTCCTTGTCTGTCTACATACTGTCAATATGTTAAGCTAAAGTGATCGACATTATTGGAATCAGTGACATTTGGAGTTACTTGATCCACTAAAAGGTGAGCAGGGATGCAATTTACAGAGAGCAATTTCACAGACGACTACAGACACCAAGGCTGATCGCTTCTCCAGAGATTCTACAACATAATAAATCTACAAGCCTGACTAGAGAAGTTAGGATGTCTGCGATTATATCAGGACCTCATAATCAGATTTGCTTACTGTGCAGTAGCTATCATATTACATTTCTTATGAGCAACACATTACAAAGCAACACATTGTTTCATTGAATACACTTGGATAGGAAACTCTGGTGTGGGAAAGAATAATTGAATGTTGGCTTGTTGATGTGTCTTGGCTATTTCATTAATGTCAGGAATTCTTGAAAAAAGTCAAGTAAATTAATAAATTTGGGATAGTTATTTTTAAAATGTATTTTTTTACATATACTGTATATATTTAATGTGTGCATATGTTGGAAATAGTATTTCTTTCTGTGTCATACATATTTACATATCTCAAAGCTATGATTCATTAGAAATGTGGTTTACTCTGGTGGATTTCTCAATCATCCTGAATGAATCATACTGACCGGGGTCAGCAATGCCAAAACAAACCTTTCTTAACGTCCTCAATACAAACGTACATACTATGTGTAGGCCTACTGCAATACTCTATTAATCAAGTTCTATTTGTTATGCACAACCATTACATGTGGAAAAACAGCATTGGACTGCACATCAGAAATAATAAGAATGTGAATCTTGTTTACTGTATTAACCCTTTAATGTATTTGCTGCAAAAAAAAAAACATAGTGTGCTCTACCAAATGGTTGAGTCGAAAATTAAAGGGTTAACTTTATAAGATAGTGGTTAGACATCTGAGGTCTGATATTTCTGATGGAACGACTACAAATAAAACTCAAAGCATGGGAATGTTGCAGGTCTGCATAAATTGAAATCACTAGGGATGGGTACCGACCCCTGTACCGAATCACATCGGTATTACTGACTATTGGTTCATGTAAGATCAATCGGTGCCACATTTCGGTACCTGAGAGCAAATCTCTCGCGAGATTACCTCACATCTGCAGCTTGTCAATTGCGTTTTGTTCTCCATTGCAGCGTGATGCAGACAGGCGATTTTTACTTTGTATCTTTACATTAACCATAAGCCTTACCAAACCCTTACCCTAACCTTAACCACTCTGAAACCTTGCAATTAAGCCCATCTAAAATATAATTTTTACTTTCAGTCATTAAATGAATCATAATCCATGTATCTGGATTAAAATCTAATTACGATAAGTGTCTAAAATAATCAGATTCAGATTTTATATTACAGTGTAGATTACCAATAAAGTGGGCTGATGGGGATGTAGACATATTAGGTATACATATAACATATGATTGATCAAGTGGTATTCAAAAAAACTATTTAACAAAACCAGCTAAAATAGATAAAATATTGCTCCCCTGGAAAGGACAGCACCTATCTATTTGTGGTAAAATCACCTTAATTAACTCTCTCATTGTATCACAGTTTACCTATATGCTTATGGTTTTACCTTCTCCCAATTACATGTTTTTTTTATATTATATGAACAAAAGATATTTAACTTTATATGGGATGGTAAGCCAGACAAAATAAAAAGAGCATACTTGTATAATGAATATGAACACGGAGGTCAAAAGCTATTTACATACTGGAAAGGCCCAAGGCTCCATACCAGAAAGGACCAATAAGGCTCCATACTGGAAAGGACCAATAAGGCTCCATACTGAAAAGGGCCAAGGCTTCATACTGGAAAGGACCAATAAGGCTCCATACTGAAAAGGCCCAATAAGGCTCCATACTGGAAAGGACCAATAAGGCTCCATACTGGAAAGGCCCAAGGCTCCATACTGGAAAGGACCAATAAGGCTCCATACTGGAAAGGACCAATAAGGCTCCATACTGGAAAGGACCAATAAGGCTCCATACTGAAAAGGGCCAAGGCTTCATACTGGAAAGGACCAATAAGGCTCCATACTGAAAAGGACCAATAAGGCTCCATACTGGAAAGGACCAATAAGGCTCCATACTGAAAAGGCCCAAGGCTCCATACTGGAAAGGACCAGGGACCCACCCATTCTGGATCCATCTATGGATCTATGTATCCACTGTTGTGTAAGATGAAGGCCTGCAGCATTATCAAAGAAAGCCAAACCTGCCAGCCAAGTGCTTTTCAGCTGCATATCATTATACAAAATGCTTCTGTGTAAGACCATGAGATCTCATACCTACAGGCTCAGAGAATGCTTCCATTTGCAAGCCATTAAACTCATCAACATTTGAACTGCACTGAGTGACCACACACTTACACCCACACACATACATTATTATTGCCATGTGCATTGCATAACTGCTAGCAAATTTGTATTCACTACTCATTAATGCTAATTAATTACTAATTCACAAAGTAAACATCCTAAATTTAAATCTGATATATGAGTACATTTAGCAAATTCTCAACAATTTGGACCATTGTCCATACTCTAAACTATTTTATTCAACTTTTTTTATGAATAGTTGTGTCTATGATTTCTATTCAGAACAGATACAACTTGAACTTGAATATACATTTTAAAAAAAATGTGTGTTGAATCTAGAACAGCCGGTTGTAAGTGCAAAGTAATTGTAGGTTTTGCACTTAGATATGCATTTCAAAATATTTACAATATTGTACCGATCTTCTGAATGACAGAAGTTGAGAATTGATTAGATGGAAGTGTTTTGGGTTTCCAGCAAGGCAGAAGAGACTGAGAGAAAGAATTTCTTCAATTACTATGATGACAGAGATTTCATGCTGAAATGCTTGGCTGAAACACCATGGAAAAAGTATTAACGTAAGCCAGGCCTGGCGTCAATAATATCAAGGATTTGCAACAACATGACAACAAAACAAGTAGCCTAGAATGTAATTTCTGCCAATCTCAAACAGTACCAAACAGATTCTTTGTTGACAGTGTCTATGCAGCAAACTGCCCAGAAAATCATGTCACCAGTGTCTCCACGATTTAAGACCACTGCATAAAAGTCTACTTTTCTGGATGTGTTTGGGTGAATTTATTGTTTTTTTGATAAATTCCATAAACAACAGACAGAATGTTCTTTGGAAGACAAGAATGGTTATAAATATAACCCATCTAAATGTGAGTACTCCCTCATCCACATAGAACATACATTGATGGAGTTAAGTGTACCAATGTCTTAATAGCATTTGTTATACTGTAGGTGCAAAAATGTCTTTCAAATTAATCTATTTTATGTTTGAATTTTGTGAGAAACATTTTCTAATTAACATTCAAGTATGAATCTTTGATAGTTGTGGCACAATTTTCACAAATGTTTGAGAATCTAGTTGGCCCAACAGTTGGCCCAAAAGGTGTACGATAAATAAATACAATTAACTATTTTAAATTTGGCATATTATGACAGGTTTTAGACACATAAAAATGTTCAGCAGAAGCATCCTCCTCTCACCAGGGTCAATGTAACCCCGTAATTGTGCTGGAGAACCTGGCTATATTTACCGTCAGACAAAGAGGATCTGCTGATTTTCCAAAGAAACCTGTTAACTGTGATAACTGATCAAATTTAAATTACTTTCAGTCACATTCATCATTGAACAGCCCCTCACACTGAGAGCCCTGCCCTGCAGTTGGTGACAATTGAACCTGACCATTCAGCTTGAAAGCCTGTACATTTAAAAAGGCGGAGCTCAAAGCTTAGTGAAGATTCCCATCAGTGTTAATCTAACAACTAAAAAAGGGTTCCAAATCATGTGTGTCTCACTGTTTAGATTGTGTGACATTCAATGGTTTATGTAATATGTTTGAAGTTTTCTACATGGTAAACCCCATATTGATCTATTTAGCACAATTCTCTTGTAGTGCAGATCTTGAATACCGCAAAGAAAAGAAGTTATACATTTTTTAACAACACAATAATGTATCGAGTTCAGAAATCATAATTTGGTGGAATAATAATAATTGTAATAACTGGCTTTCATGGATCTTGGCATGCTCTCCACCAGTCTTTCACATTTACATTTTGTAATTTAGCACATGCTCCAGAGTGACTTATGCTGGATTCACACCAGGCACGGCAAAAGATCACCGTACGGCATCGTAATGCAGACACACTTGTACACCGCAATCAATATCGTTATCAATCTTCTGCATACATGTGGGTTTCACTTTATTTGGATAGTCAAAATGAGTATCTGTAGATCATCTACAGATATTTATACTATAACAACACATTACAAAGTGTAGTGAATGCTTGCTAAGGTTAAGTTTAGGGTTTTGTTTAGAATTAAAGTTATCGTAAGAGTAAGGGAAAAGGTTAAGTTGAGAGATAGGATGGGGTTTAGGTTAGGGTTAGGTTTAGTCAATGGTTAATTCAATCATTTTTGATAGGCTGTAGACCATTATTGATAGTCTTTAGATCATTTGTAATAGTCTGTAAAGCATCTACAGATAGACTATCCAAATAAAGTGTTATCCAACTGTCCTCCTCTAACAAGGCGACTGGCAGGAGCTGTTTTCAGTTTAGTATTCATTGACAAAACAAAAATTATCTACTGAGCTGTCAAAGCTTTCCTTGCAATCCCATAAACCCATAGGTGAAAGTGACATATTAGCTCTTCCTCGGTGGTACATCAACATCCGGTTCTGGTGCCGTACGGCAAAGCACCGCACAAGTTGGATAATTTCAACTCTTGTGACACCCACCGCACCGCATCCACATTTTGCCAGATCCGGTAGATTAGCCTCAGCGGTGCGCATTGCTTCCTATTGAAATGAATGGACTTCTGCCGGAACGCAACCAGTTTGCCGTGCCTGGTGTGAATCCAGCATTACAGTAAGTACATTCCCCTGGAGCAACGTGTCTTAAAGTGTCTTGCACAAGAATTAAACCACATTCAGGAATTGAACCAGCAACTTTTCGACTACAAGTCTGACTCCCTTACCACTAAGCCATCTAACGCTCTACTGAGCCATCTAACACTCTACCGTCATAAATGCCACTCCTGGCCCAAACGTTAAGCAGCTCGGTGGCTTGTGACCATTCGTCTTTGTCTTGATCACATTCCTGAGGATTTATTTGGTGTCGATTTAAGAACAAATGTGCAGTGGGCTCTTAAATTATTTCAGCACTTTATTTAGAACACACCATGTTGCACTCAACATGAATTCAACATGGACAAACTTAATGTTTAAATTCAGGTGCAATGTGTCTGACAACAGAATTGTAAATATCAAAGTTACAAAGTGTCAATATAGTTGTGCCCGAGTTGGCTCAGTGGTCTAAATTTGGATCACATGTCCCCTTGTGATGGTGGTTAAAGCCTTGGCTCTTCTGGCATTGTCTTTACCCTTTAAACCTGGCTTCTGTTTTGTCCTATCAATAAAAAATTATAAAATACCCCTCCCCTTCCCCAAGAAAAGTCCCTGTAATTCATTTTAAGTGTTCCCATTTTTCATTTTAAGCAGCCAGACACTAAGATATATGGACAGTCCTCAGTGCGGTCAATTTGTCTTCATTAACCATCCAGACACTTAAGAAATCAGAGTGAGAAAAGGACCAATGGGATGAATCAGCCAAAGCATTTACAGTAGCATTAACATTAGCATTAACATTAGCATTAACAGTAGCATTTTTACAGTAGCATTAACAGTAGCATTAACAGTAGCATTAACAGTAGCAATTTTACAGTAGCATTAACAGTAGCATTTACAGTAGCATTAACAGTAGCATTAGCAGTAGCATTAGCAGTAGCTTTTTACAGTAGCATTTACAGTAGCAATAACAGTAGCATTAACAGTAGCGTTAACAGTAGCATTAATAGTGGCATTTACAGTAGCATTTACAGTAGCAATAACAGTAGCATTAACAGTAGCATTAACATTAGCTTTAACAGTAGCATTTTTACAGTAGCATTAACAGTAGCATTTACAGTAGCATTAACAGTAGCATTAACAGTAGCATTAGCAGTAGCATTAGCAGTAGCATTAACAGTAGCATTAACAGTAGCATTAATAGTAGCATTTACAGTAGCAATAACAGTAGCATTTACAGTAGCAATAACAGTAGCATTAACAGTGGCATTTACAGTAGCAATAACATTATCATTAACAGTAGCCATTGTCATTTTCCATAGGAGCTAATTCACAATGTCAAACACAAACTTTTCAAGTAGGTTTGAATGACAATTTTATGTGTCAAAGCTGTTGAACTATATGATGTACGTATGCTATTCGCCATTGTCTGCATAATAACCTTCAAGGCCATGGACAAATCAGTATAATGATGTTATACCAGATCATATACCGTGTTTAACCATATATTTAATAAGCAATTACCATGGCTAACCTGTTCATAGGTACAAAGATTCCCCACAAGAAACCCCATAACCTATGGGGGTCCGTCTGGCGTAGTGGGCTGAGTAGCTGCTTGCAGGACAGTCTACGTCATTATGGTCATGGGTTCGAGCCTGACCTTGGATTCTCTGACTTTCCCCGGGCTTCCTGCATGAGGCACCGCAAATTGTTATAGCACTGCCCGGGATTTTGGTTAGATATTTCAGATTATCTATCCTGCCACGTCGTTCTCCAGTTACTCTTTGTGTTCAGATCCGGGCGCCTTTCAATCAAGGAAGTATAGTCGTGAACATAATCATCTCACGCATGATACGACTAAATGCTTTCATTCTGGGTGAACAGTGCGAAAAGAATCAGTGGCTCGAGCGACATGTGGTTGGATGAATCATGTGAACGTCATCCCACAGATCTGTCTAAGGAGTTGTGGAGCTGCCGACACGGCAGGGTTAGTGGGAATTGGGAAAAAAAAGTTCACAAAAAATACCTAACATTAACTATAAATCCCATAACCTGCCCATGCATAAAAGCTTGTGGTGTGCTGTCATACTGTACGTAATTAGCATTCGCTACTGTGTTCATAATCGAAAATAGAAATACCTCAAAGATTCAAGACACTAAAGAAAAGCTAAGCTCTGACAATACCAGAGATCAACACAACAGTGTCCAAGTATCTCCACACAATGGATCTTTAACAACAAGAAATGTACTCCTAGTGAGTGTCTTGACATTGGTAGTGAGCAAGGAATACTAAAGTATGGTGCATCAGAAGATGTCAGAGTGCATCTAGTATCCGTGACTAGCTATGTGGATTTGACGAGGACCCCAGGACACTTTACCACACAAGTTCTCTTTGCTGTGGGACTGGCGGAGCAAAGAGTGGTTGGCAGCTTGCCCTCGGCTGATGAGGTGTCACCAGATGTGTTGGTGTGTGTCAGTGTGGGTGTGTGTGGGGGGGGGTATGTGTGTCAGGGTTAACAGATCACAATGAGCTGTGAGTCTGTCATTTTTAATATATCCAATGTCTTATATCTGCAGCCAAACTGATCTGAAGGGAGCAGACAGAAAAAAATCACCCTGCATGTGTTTACTGGGAGGTCAGGCAGGACGGTCACTGTGATATATTAGGTAGTCAAGTTTAAATAGTAAAGACGCATAAATCGAGCGACCATGAAATGTCACTTTAATTTAACCATTTCACCATGTCTCACTGCTTACTTAACACTATGTTATTCTGTTTGATCATTTTCACTATTTTATCATCAAGAGCTTATAAAATACTATAAAAACAGATGGTAAGACGCCAGAATTGTGCTGTGATTTAAGTCACTGGTTCACAGTACTGCTGTGTCACTGCCAACAGTCCTGGTTGTGTCATACTGACTGGCCTCAGACATCCAGCAGAGCACGGGATTGGACGGTTAGCTAACACCCAGGATTGTCTTCACTCAGTCGCCGTGCCGAGCAGGGATGCAGTGTGATGCTTTTAAACGTGCAGCTGTAGCACCCCTTGAGGAGCTGAGGTTCAATGCCAAACATTTTATTCTCCCAGGAACAATGACATGCAGGGAGGATTTCTCAGCTAACAGGCTGTATGTGTCTGTGTAGTCAGTTCAATTCTTGTAGTCAGTTCGATTCCCAAGTTGGCCAAATGTCAATGTGACCTCGAGCAAGGCACTTTACCCTACTTTGCTCCAGGATGACCCTGTACCTACTGTAAGTCGCTCTGGATAAGACCATCTGCTAAATAACAACAAAAATGTAAATAAAAAAGTAGAAGTGTATAACTAGGTACTATCTGCCATCTCCACTTCAATCCCATCGATGTAGATGCGGTTATCCTAAACACTCTTCTTCCTGTAGTCCATGATTAGTTCCTTCTCTTCCTGTAATCCATAATTAGTTGCACCCCTCCCTGTAGTCCATGTTTAGTTCCTTCTCTTCCTGTACTCCATGATTAGTTCCTCCCCTTCCTGTAGTCCATGATTAGTCCCTCCATTTCCTGCCAGTGCTGAAGGAGGGATTGTTGTCCGGCACCTCACGGGCCAGACCCCCCCACCCCATTTCCTCGTCATAATCAGTCATTTAGCGACTCCAGAGAAGAAGACAAAGTGATTTTCTCAAGGTTTTCAACTAAAGGAATCCACTGAGACAGAGAAAAGGCTGCGTCTCAAATTGCTTGTCATCTTCATTGAATACATTTATTTATGTTGCTGAGGAGAAAAAAAAACTCTTCACTGAGTCACCAATCTCTTGTGTGGTGTATACATCTTTGGAAACATGCTTAGATTGCATCCATTTGTTATTGTTATGCCATTGTTATGGCAGAGGAAAGAAAATATATATAAATGTGAGAGATGATGCATTGGTATGGATGGATTCTTGACTGCCTTTGTGCATTCCCTTGGTGATCGATCACAAGCTTTATCCCACATCAATTCCAAACCTGCTGTTCAAAGGAACAAAAGCATTGCGGTCATTTTTATTCTAGATTTTATCTAGTTTTTCAGCAGAATGCTCTGCTAAAGATGAATCTTCATCTTTGCTTAGGCATCTATATTTTCCTAATTTTTAGACCATTTTATTAAATCGGTGTCATATTCTATAGTCATACTTCAGCATGGTCTTTGCTCGCCCCAAGGTTACTGGAGAAGAGAAAAGTCAGAGTACCAGCAGGTTTGCCCATCATGGTGCCAGAGACCAACTGGGCATGCATATTTTCTTGCCCAATTAACCCTGTTATTATGTCTGGATGATTATGTTGTCTTTTGACTATTTGTGTCTCCAAGAGCAGGGGTAAAGAACACCAGATTAGAGTGTCTCTCCTGGACGAGATGTTCCTATAGAAGAACCATGTTATTGTTTTCAGAACCATACTTGGTTACTTATACGTAGATCCGATTCCACTTAAGAGTCTACATGAAATTGTCAGTGTAAAGGGATCTATATGTTTACCCATTTGTTCTCCTTTTTTTACATATCTGTAATTTAGATTTTGCCACTTTTAACTAAATGTCATTCAAGAATAATACTAAGGCTTTGGGATGGGTGAGTGTAGCTTTGATTTGAATTTTGTGTGATGTCTCTGTAATTGTATTTGTTTTCTTGTTTGGGTCTTTATACTTTAAAACTATAAAGCCCCATTTTGTTTACTATGTGTCTAATTATGTATTTGGAATGAGACTTCTGACAGCACATATAGTATAAAAAGACTATTGCTATAGAAACTCACCATAATATTCCACACTATATAATTTAAATGTGAACTGCTAAATCCTTCTAGAATTTCAGTGAGATTGTTGGCCTCAAAACATTTCCTTGGAGTACGATCATTTGGAATGAATGTAATTGGGCACAAAGCCACACTAAAAGCACCAGTGAAACATACTTTTTTCACATTCCACTGCCATCCTGTTAACTACTTTTTGCATTTCAAACTGTTTTGTACCAAAGGATATGCACACGACACACACACACAGTCTTACAGTTACGTGGTGTCCTTTTTGCAATTGAAAGCCACGGTTGCACACAGTCACTTATTACTGAAATTAGAATTCAAACAAGGGGAGGAGATAGAGTTAAATTAGGCTAACCATCATTATGGAGCCTTAATCAAAGTGACTAAAAACCCACCTAGCTGCCTATTCATCGACCACCACACATCACTCTGGCGTCTAGATAAACCACAGATACTTAAGTGGCTACCTTTTCTTATTTTCCAAAGTAATTTCCCCAATAGACAACCAATCTTTATTTTTCTATCAAAAGCCTGAGTCACAGTACTCCCTATCCCATTAAGGCTAAGTGGACCTGAGGGTTAGTTGCATTTGTAACCATTTGTGCTAGAATTCTATAGAGGACATAAAGACCAATGTCAAATTGACTGTGTTCAGCCTGATTTGTTATGAGGCCTCCAATGCCAAACAGGGACCATGTATTGACTCATAGCTTTTTAGTGTAGAGACAGGAAAGAAGACAGGTCTATGCCATTCAACTGGGTGACAAGATGTCTGGATGCCCAGGTGTCACCACCTTTGATGTATCATAAACTCGTACTGACCTTCATTTCATTTACAAAAATGACAAAAGTGATGAAGTAAAGAGCTACTGTAGTAATATGTTACAAAGCATTGACTTTTGTTGATCATGTTTGTTGATTCACAATACAAATGTATACTAAATTCACTTTAGTGGGGAAAGCAGCAGAATGCATTCATACGATTAGCCATTATAGCCTGAAGGTTAGCACAACGAATAACAAAAGCTCTTCACTATAGCAGAAGATCCTGCCCTCAGCTGTGACAAACATGCCCGATTGAGTCCAGCTGGAGTTGGAAGAACAAAATTGAGGCCCTGTCAAGAGGCATAAGAGGTTTAGAATGTGGGAAGCCTCTGTGAAATAGCACTACCATTATAATTGTTTTACTCACTGTACATTTGAGTCAGGAAGGAAGTTAGCTCTGTATGCATTTCTGTTTTTTTTAAGCATTGTCTGCCAGTTAGTGCTGTGGTAACTTCTGAATAGTCTTCTTCCACCACTCACGGAAGCAATCCATTTTTTGGAAACAGCCGCTGCAGAGTGAGGGTGCGTTCACACACTACTCACAGCAAACGCTCCTTCCTTGCTAGCTATGGGGTGGTAAATTATTGAAACAAGAAATATTTCTTGGTCACCTTTTCTGTCAAGATAATTATTTGATTGCCTATGCATCGTAATCAGATATTGTTCTTTGTTTCTTTTATTATTATTATTATTTCGCAAAAGTGCCATGATATCTTGTTACCTGTTATTTTATTATTAATCTTAATACTCAGTTTTTTGGAACCTTTTCACTGTTTTCAGTATATATCCATTTCATTCCAGGGGTACCATAGGGGTCATACTCCCATGCAGTGCATTTATAGATGTGAAATTGATTGGTCCACTATTTTTAATTATTGCATTTTATAAGTGATTAATTTTGCCATTCAAATTAATGGCCAATGGGTTTACACCCTCTGCTGGCATCCAGAGGAATGGCAACAACATGATGGAACAAAATGGCGACACAAGGAGGAACATTAATATAATCAGCAAGTAGACAGTGTTACAGTTGCGAAAATCTTTTAAAGGGGGTTTTGTCAAAATACTGACATGCCTAATAATTGAGCACAGAGTGTAAATTAATAGGAATTCTAATTTGTTTTATAATAAATAATAATAAATTACTACAACCCTAGCACTAATATGGCAAAAAAGTCACAAATTGTACTGTATAGGAGGTTTAATAATATACGAACAAAGAATATGCAATGTTATGGTTTTGATAACAATTAAGTTCATGTTCTGATACAATATTGTTAATTTGTTGTGTCTCTATGTTTGTAATTATTCCAATATTTTGGTATTGAGGTCAAAATTACAAGTTGGAATTCTATGTACGGTATTATGCAGATGGCCTGAGTGTTGAGGAGGTCCTAATGTATTAAACAATAGAATTCTACAATCTCATTATCTCTGAATATGTTAAATCAAACTATATCCCTGTATTAAAGAGGATAATACATGCAGACAGAAGAAGAGAGAAGACATTTCCAGATTGGAAAAATCTACTGGCACCGAATAGCACCCTTCAAAATCAGTTAAGATCACATACGACCAATGTACAGAAATACACCCCGCAATATTTATATTTTGCATACTTGTCTCAAGTCATCTGACATTCCAGCTGATGTTTGTAATGTAATAACTGCAACCATTATTCAAACCATTCAATTCAGCCCAGGCATCCAAAAATAGTTAGAGTACATAGCGGCTGCATTAGTGGTACTCCAGTTCAACTCTGTGTGCGTACAATAGGCTACCATAAGGACATGGTTGGAGCCACTTCAGGGATGCTGTGGGGTATTTCTTACATGATGTGCATATTTAGCGTGAAGCCAATTATCCCTGTGAGGTAAATTCATTGGGTGAACTGGGCCTTCATTTGGACAAGGTGTTTGTTTAGATTAAGGAATCTCCAGTCTTCCGCTTGCTCATTATATGCTTAACTGTACTATAAAATCTCATCACTTATTTATTTTTTACCTGCAGTTTGAGGGGGGGAAGCTGTACTGCAACTATTGTAAACTGTCACCTGCCCCTCACATGTTCACAGTCACTGAACTTGGAAAATATTTGTAATGACTATTCAAGTATTACGTGACCATCAATGCAATGTTCCTATCTGCACAATACAAATATGGTGTACATACTGTATACAATAGAAAAAGCCAGACAAAATGGAGAACACTGCCAGTAATAGAAGGCAATTGAAGAATGAGTCAAATTGTTCCCAACGGTCCAGCGGTCCTAAAAACTGCCTCAAGAAACAGCTACGTCATTGCAAACTAGGTTATTTTTCTGCAAAGCTCCACATTGCAGTTGTGTAGGGTTGGAAAAAACTCAGTTGATGTTATCTCCTAAGTAATTTCATACCTACTTCCATGGTTTAAAAGGCATTCTGGTCTGAAGTACAACCAATTGTACATACGTAGTATTTCAAAAATTACATTTCCAGACTATTATGGAAACTGCAAATATGCCAAGTGCTAATGTATCTCCAGTTAAATTTCATTTCAAATTCACATTTTGCTATTATGTAGGTCCTTAATGTCTTTCTGTTACAGTATGTTGGTCTTCAATGTAATCTGGTGTGCCTTTTCAAGGGACATTCTGAAAAATTGCACAATGACTATTTAAATCACCTCATTAACAATTAGCCTGTATTTTTAGAGCTAGGGTTAGCGTTACATTTCAGAATCGCACTACTTATGTTGAGATTTGGGATAAGGGCAAGATTACAAAAGCAGGGGTCCGCGTGGGACAGTCTAACTCATGATAGTCAGTGGTTCGAGCCTGACTATGGGTTCTCTGACTTTCCCCGGACCTCCTGCACGAAGCAATGCAAATTGGCATAGTGCTGCCCGAGATTTGGGTTAAATAAATCAGATTATCTATTCTGCCACGTCGCTCTCCAGAGACTCCTTGTGTACAGACCGGGCGCCTGTAAATTCAATTGCGTAAGTATAGTTGGTCAGTGTAATCATCCTGTGCATGTCAGCTAAAGGCTTGTGCGTGTTCCTCGCCATCCCACAAATCTGTCCAAGGAGTTGCGGAGCTGCCGAAAAGGCAGAGTTAGTGGGAATTTACAAAAACTGAAATTCCTAAATCATCTTTCTACAGAAATTTCCAATAAACAACAAAAAAGCATATTTTTGGAATCAAACTTGTGACCATTGTGGTGAGAATCTGTTAAGGTATGTTACTACCGGTTTGTCTTATCTGAACACTACTTCCTACCTAGCAACCTCAAACTGGTGTCTGTTATGCTCTGAATGGCCCTAGCATCCAGTTGGTAAAATAACAGCCCTTACTCAGTCATATGTAGATATTTAATGTAATAGTGGGGGTCAGATGGCTCAATTGGTAAGAGGGTCAGACTTGTTGTCGGTTCGATTCCCAACTGAGCCATATGTCGTTGTGTCATTGTGCCATGCCCTTTATCCTAAGATGCTCCAGTGATGTCCAGTGAGGGCGTAAATGACTAAAACGTAAGTGTATATTGTAGTTCCCTGGAAATGTAATTCTTGATATGTAGGTTTGGGTAGAAACATATAGCACGATGTTCTTTGGAGGAAATATTTCGATCCTCACCAGTCCACTGGGAGTTATGAGGCTTTTCTTTCTAAGGGATGGAAATAAAGGAATACACTGCAGTGGAAAGTGGTTAGTGCTAGACATGTTGTCCTACCATGAGGAAATCAAATCTCTTCTGATTCTTTATAAATAACACCTTGTCATGGTGAAGAAAGGCTATCTGACACCTTAAAATGAAACTGTAACACTTGTTTTTCAAAGAGGAAACTGCCTATAATACATGTTGCTTCAGTTGTTTGTTCACTTTAAAGTAAATTTCAGGGAGGCAAGGTGAACTATCCATTGGTCAAAACATTCCTGGTTATAATCATGAGAAAGTCAGTTGACCCTAATTGCTGCTTCTCCCTCTGTACCATTTTACCTCAGGTGGACGCTGTACACAAGGGTTTGTTCTTGTTCAATTTAAAGTAACTGTTTGTAAATAAAAAAAAAACATTCTATGTCTTTCAAGAAAGGAAAAAAACTAAAATGTTCAATATAGATATGACATTAAATAGGCAGAGGACAAAAGGACCTGTATTCTTTTTTTCTGACATCCTTTTTAAAATATTGAAAGGGAACAGTTGACTCAACCACGACTCAGCGTAAAACAGCCTGACTGTGCATGTATCTGTTCTCAAAGCGTGAAAATCTTCCAGAACACGAGGCCCACTTCAGGCACTGTGGAATTCACGCTGCATCTTCACCAACGGCAGTCCAAAAACACTGAATAAACAACAGATCCTATTTTAAAATGTGCTAATTAAAAAGTATTGTACAAATAGTCACTTTCTGTTATTCCTTCACAATTACTAATTTTATTAGGAGGACATATTCATTAACTGCTTAACTCAGTGCTAGCATTTAATCTTGGCCAATCCAACAACATACCTTTACACGTTAATCTGAGGACACAAGGATACTCTGAGGAAACCTGGGGATATAAATATGTTTATGAATAAATGTCAGAGATATTGTCTGAGTTTGTAGTAGACTCGTGGGCATGAGGCACCATCTGTATTCTATATTTGTCTGCAAAACTCTCACATGAACTCTGTCACACACATACACACACACACACACACACACACACACACACACACACACACACACTGTGGTTAATAAACATAACTTGTTAAACTACCTATGGCTTTGCAATCCAATTCAGGATTCTCTCTCATTCAATAGGTGCTTAATTGGCATGAATGGGTGGTTGCCCGTAGCCTAGCCAAACATGTACAAGAGAAATCGTAACACAGTAAATTCAATCTCACAGTCTTTAGAAGTGTCGGGTACACCTGACATAGAAATTGAGGGTAATGTCAACTTCACACTGTTTTTAAATACCCAATATAGCTTTTGATTCTTGTATTGTCTTCATAAAATGTCCAACAAACAGAACCATTGAACAAGGGGTGTATCGGTTAGAGATTTTCACTCTATGAAAACCATCACAGAAAATACATAAATGTATAAAATATGTTTGTACTCACAGAGACATACACTACACAGTAAAAACGGGTGTGTTAAATCAACACTCTGTGTTAAATTAACACTCTTCAGTGTGTATCAGCCACGGTCGGTGGATCTTAATTGGGGAGGACAGTTCAATTTCTCCTAAATGCAATGATTTACTCAACCAATCACATGGCAGTTGCTTCAATGCATTTAGGGGTGTGGTCCTGGTCAAGACAATCTCCTGAACTCCAAACTGAATGTCAGAATGCAAAAGAAAGGTGATTTAAGCAATTTTGAGCGTGGCATGGTTGTTGGTGCCAGACGGGCCGGTCACCAACAACTGGCTCAGTTACTGGGATTATCACGCACAATCATTTCTAGGGTTTAAAAAGAATGGTGTGAAAAGGGAAAAACATCCCGTATGTGGCAGTCCTGTGGGCGAAAATGCCTTGTTGACGCTAGAGGTCAGAGGAGAATAGGCCGACTGCGTCAAGCTGATAGAAGGGCAACTTTGACTGAAATAACCACTCGTTACAACCGAGGTATGCTGCAACGCATTTGTGAAGCCTACAACAGCAGAAGACCCCCCCGGGTACCACTTATTTCCACTACAAATAGGAAAAAGAGGCTACATTTTGCAAGAGCACACCAAAATTGGACAGTTGAAGACTAGAAAAATGTTGCCTGGTCTGATGAGTCTCGATTTCTGTTGAGACATTCAGATGGTAGAGTCAGAATTTAGCATAAACAGAATGAGAACATGGATCCATCATGCTTGTTACCACTGTGCAGGCTGGTGGTGGTGGTGTAATGGTTTGGGGGATGTTTTCTTGGCACACTTTAGGCCCCTTAGTGCCAATTGGACATTGTTTAAATGCCACGGCCTACCTGAGCATTGTTTCTGACCATGTCCATCCCTTTATGGCCACCATGTACCCATCCTCTGACGGCTACTTCCAGCAGGATAATGCACCATGTCACAAAGCTCGAATCATTTCAAATTGGTTTCTTGAACATGGCAATGAGTTCACTGTACTAAAATGCCCCCCACAGTCACCAGATCTCAACCCAATAGAGCATATTTGGGATGTGGAGGAACGGGAGCTTCATGCCCTGGATGTGCATCCCACAAATCTCCATCAACTGCAAGATGCTATCCTATCAATATGGGCCAACATTTCTAAAGAATGCTTTCAGCACCTTGTTGAATCAATGCCACGTAGAATTAAGGCAGTTCTGAAGGCAAAAGGGGGTCAAACACAGTATTAGTATGGTGTTCCTAATAATCCTTTAGGTGAGTGTACATGTTTGCTTTGGCAATAGTGACAACCACTAATTCATGGCAATAAAGGACCTATTGAATTGAATGCTGACATAGGATCATGCACAAAAGATGGCAGCAGGAACCTAATATACGATGAGTGAACAAGGCCTTGTGTACAAGATCAGATTTAGCAAGCTAGCTTTCTGGCTAGCCTAGCTACTCTAGTTGGCCTGTGTGTATCCGTTTAGCTAGCATTGCTAGCGTGTTGTGTTTGAAAGGAAAAGACACATTCCAGCATACACAGTTCAGTTTACAACTGTTCAAGAAGTTATATAATATATATTATGTTGGGATGAAAAAAATTGGTTACACTTTATTTGGAGAGTCTAACATTGCATCTGTATGTGCTG
>JACXGM010001581.1:0-22605 GCA_016801145.1 Umbra pygmaea
CAATAAATAAATAAGGTAATTATTACAAAGGTGAATAAATAAAGAAGCTAATTAAAAGAGATATATACATTAATGTCTCATTGTATAATTTAATTACTGCCTAGATTTATTTATTTACTGTATTTATTGTGCAATTAATTGTATGCTTATTTATTTTTTGAGCATTTATTTATTTATATATTTATTTCTTATTTTGTCATACTTGGTCCTCCATAGCTGGCAGCGTAACCGCAAAGCTGAGCCTATATTGAAAGCAAAAGTCTGATCAGTGAGAAAGCAGCACAAGGAACTGTAAACAAAAATACAAATTATAAACAAGTAAAAGACCAACAGTTTGTTTGCACGTTAGAAGTTTTACTTTTTACATTAATGTTTTTTACTTCACTGAGTTTTTTATTTTCTCTCAAATTCTTATTTTTGTTTGATATTCAAAATGTTTTGTTTGACAATATTGGCACAAATCTGATTCCATAGGTCTGCAGCCTCCCCCTTCTCACAATTTGAGGAAAGCATTGTTTGTCCATAGGAATCTCATGAATACAGTGTTTTTATCTGAAGGCATCCTGTCCTGGGATTTTGTCAACAAACAAGCATGTATATTTTTTAGAAAATATACACAGTGATTTGAAATATTAACAATAGAAAAATACATGCAAAATAATATGAACATATATTACATGCATGTTTATAGATTAATCCTACCTGTACAAGGAGAATACAGGGTAATTTGTGTACAGATAGCCACGGAATGGAAGCAGATAGGTAATGTTTTTGTAATTTGCTTGGTTGGAGGCAGAAGGTTGAGGTCTATCAAGAGCAAGACCTCTCGCCACAAGAACAGTTTCTTCCCTTATGAACATGCCCCCGAAACTAAACTGACTGCTCCCCCACGCGCACACACCAAATAAATGTACAGATGCTGCAGATATAGGGTTAATATATTGTTCATGTACCGTAGATACCCTGTTCATATTCAACTCATATCCTGCACTATATATTTTTTTTACTTTTTACAGTTGTTTACATTATTCTATTACATACAGTATAATACATACATCAAACTGTTAATATACTATATATATTAATATAAACATTCTGCTTATATCCTGCACCTTAAAGGTTAAAAATGTTTACATGTCTGTGATTTCTGAACAAATAAGGCATGCACCAATAGACCAAAAAAAAATTTGTTTGATAAAACTTACTTGGAAATACATCTCTTTCTGATTAAATGCTTAAAATTCTGAAGAGTTCTTAAAATGTGTAAGAAACTTGACTGGGGTCACAGGAGGCAGTGACACCTGGGGAGAAGGGGCCGATTTACTACCACTCTATTTATTCCACCAAATCAGTTTTAGCTTTGAGGTTCAACATAAATCGAATCAAAACACATTATATTTGGGGTTCTGTGGTACTATATCCCAGTCATGAGTATAGATGATGGTAGTAATTCAAGACATTTCTGCACATTTCCATAAAACCTTTCAAGCACTTATAATTTAGTATACAAGGCATTTAGTTCTTTATATACAATGACTTTGTTGAGTTCAGGTCAGTGGTCTTGTATCTAGAACCTGGAGTTTCCCTTGGAGAAGATATGACCTGACCTGAATATATCTGGTCTGGTTAGACTGAAGCTGAATGTTGTGTTTGTCTGGTCCAATGTTACTTCAGTGGATTGAGAGGGTGAAATGTCTAGGGGCCAGTATATTCCTAAACACTGGCTACATCTGCAGGCCAGGTGAGGCTGTGTCCAGAATGTGGCCTTACTGAACACATCTGAATGACCTTAGCACTGACACTTGGTGAAGGCTATTAAAGGGGAACATTGATGAAAATCTATAATTTGTCTGTTACTAAATCGTTTCAAGTACTTATTTGACGGTCTCCCTCATCAGTCAGCTCTCTCATTCAGGGAGAACAGGGCCGAACTAGAGCGAGGGCTACCTCAATAGGCTATATGGGTCTGTGCCGATGTATTTTGGTTGATACAAGTTTGAAATGCCGATAATTTGCGTGAAACTTTTCTGACAATAACCCCGATGTGGAAAAATAAATCCAGCACAGTGCTAGGTTAACTAGTCAATAACTTACTATAACATTGGTCTATCAAATATATGTTCTTAATCTGATATCCTCGCTGATTGGGAAGATATACACTGCTCAAAAAATAAATGAACATTAAGATAACACATCCTAGATCTGAATGAATGAACTAATCGTATGAAATACTTTCGTCTTTACATAGTTGAATGTGCTGACAACAAAATCACACAAAAATGATCAATGGAAATTTTTCAACCCATGGAGGTCTGGATATGGAGTCACACTCAAAATCAAAGTGGATTAACACACTACAGGCTGAACCAACTTTGATGTAATGTCCTTAAAACAAGTCAAAATAAGGCTCAGTAGTGTGTGGCCCCCACATGCCCATATGACCTCCCTACAATGCCTGGGCATGCTCCTGATTAGGTGGCGGATGGTCTCCTGAGGGATGTCCTCCCAGACCTGGACTAAAGCATTCGCCAACTCCTGGACAGTCTGTGGTGCAACTTGGCGTTAGTGGATGGAGCGAGACATGATGTCCCAGATGTGCTCAATCTGATTCAGGTCTGAGGAATGTGCGGGCCAGTCCATAGCATCAATGCCTTCCTCTTGCAGGAACTAGCAGTTTAGCATTTTCTTGCATTAGGAGGAACCCAGGGCCAACCGCACCAGCATTTGGTTTCACAAGGGGTCTGAGGATCTCATCTCGGTACCTAATGCAGTCAGGCTACCTCTGGCGAGCACATGGAGGGCTGTGCAGCCCCCCAAAAAATGCCACCCCACACCATTACTGACCCTCCGCCAAACCGGTAATTCTGGAGGAAGCTGCAGGCAGCAGAATGTTCTCCACGGCATCTCCAGACTCTGTCACGTCTGTCATGTGCTCAGTGTGAACCTGCTTTCATCTGTGAAGAGCACAGGGCAAATTTGCCAATGTTGGTGTTCCCTGGCAAATGCCAAACGTCCTGCATGGTGTTGGGCTGTAAGCACAACCCCCACCTGTGGACGTCGGGCCCTCATACCACCCTCATGGAGTCTGTTTCTGACCGTTTGAGTGGACACATGCACATTTGTGGCCTGCTGGAGGTCATTTTGCAGGGCTCTGGCAGTGCTCCCCCTGCTCCTCCTTGCACAAAGGCGGCGGTAGCGGTCATGCTGCTGGGTTGTTGCCCTCCTACGGCCTCCTCCACGTCTCCTGATGTACTGGCCTGTCTCCTAGTAGCACCTCCATCCTCTGGACACTACGCTGACAGACACAGCAAACCTTCTTGCCACAGCTCACATTGACGTGCCATCCTGGATGAGCTGCACTACCTGAGCCACTTGTGTGGGTTGTAGACTCTGTCTCATGCTACCACTAGAGTGAAAGCACCGCCAGCTTTCAAAAGTGACCAAAACATCAGCCAGGAAACATAGGAACTGAGAAGTGGTCTGTGGTCACCACCTGCAGAACCACTCCTTTATTGGGGGTGTCTTGCTAATTGCTTATAATTTCCACCTGTTCTCTGTTCCATTTGCACAACAGCATGTGAAATTGATTGTCAGTGTGATTTTACATAAGTGTGATTGACTTGGAGTTACATTGTGTTGTTTAAGTGTTCCCTTTATTTTTTTGAGCAGTGTATTATTGACAAAGCAAAATGTGAATTTAGATAAAGAAGACTTAATTTAGTTTTTTGCAAGTTAAATAGTTGAACTTAGCAGACTGAAAGCAGGAAGTAGGGCGTGAGCTGTCTCGTTGGCAGAGAGGTAAGGAAATGTACTTTTTTAACCATGCAACTAAATTTTATTGTAAAAAATGTATATTTTATGCACCCAAAGCACTTGGGCTTCCCAATTTTGGGATTTTCTTTGATGATCGTTACTTCACAAAGTGTTATTAAATGCATTAATCTTCACAGACCCATATAGCCTATTACTCCAGCACTTGTGCTAGTTCAACCCTGTTCTCCCTGAGTGAGAGAGCTGCCTGATAAGGGAGATAGTCAAATAAGTCCTTAGGGACATAGAAAAATTATAGACATTTGTCATTGTTTTCTTTTAACCTAGATTTGTCAAATGTACAGTAATTAGTTTTTTTGTTTCTCTATGATTTATGGAGCAAGACAAGTTAGGCTGGAGACTCCAGCACTGAGAGGGATACCTGAGCCAACAGGATAGGGACCCGAAAAGCCAAAAGAACTGACTCAAAGGACCGGAATATTTAGAAAGGCCCAGTGAAATGGAACTGTTCCCTGAGGGAAGGTCTACCCTGGTTGTCTGAGTTTGTGTTATTTTCCTTAGTTGCCCCTTCTCTGGCTGTTGTACTACACACAACATTGATACATGTGCTGTAATACAGACCCTGTTCAACCAGGCTATCCTGTTGAATTAGCATTCCTTATGGCCAAAGAACCCTGGCATTGTTCCAACTGTATACATGAATGGAATTGCAGGTGTTGGCATTCAAATGAAGGTGTGAGTCATTTTGTGTCTGCAGAGTTTACTATAGTAGCATTGCATTCTAGACATATTTCAATAGCGGTACTGTAACGAACTGTTAATTTCAATGGTTTGTTGGTCACATTATACTCCTGGTAATTCTGGCTTCAATTTCTGGCAGAAATTTATACAAAATCTGTGATGTATAACCTGTTACTAATTTAACATGAAGTCCATCATTACAACAAAACGAATTGTCCTATATGTCTGTTTGATAAAAGCTTTCTGAAGTAATTGTAAATATATTAACAGTCTGATATACAGTAGTAAATATAGCACATCACTTTTACTTCATGCAAATTCTTAGGCCATAAAGTCTTCCAACATGCTACATACAGACCAGTACCACAGGATTTCATGAAATGGATACAAATTGCTTATTGGGAATTTGTGAAATGCACATGAAAAATGTTCTTTATTTGTGTACAGAACATGATTTTCTTCATGTGTCAGAAGAAAAAAGTGATTAGTTCATTTGAACCAGGAAGAGGGCAAAGCTTATATTGCAAATGTACTATAGCGAAAACATTAGACATTAATTATTACTTTATATCCTAACCATAACCATAATCTTTACCCTAATTTTAACCCTAGCCATAACGTATTACACCTGCAGTTTATATTTAGAAAAAAACATACATTTCTTAAAGCGCTGAATATATTGTGTCAAATATTGGATGTCACAAATTTCTGAAACAGGGATATGTTGACTACATATCCCAGCCAATATGCTTACTGTCTCATAATGCTCTATGACGTCCGCTATGGGGTGCTACGAATATGTTTTGACAGCCATGAAGTTTTTCTAAAACTGTAAACCTATTGTTTTTCAGTGGTACTGAATGTAGCATTGTTAATTTCCACCTTCTTGATGATGACAGCAGTGGAGTGGGAGGGCTTCTGGGTTCCTGTGTCCGGCATGACAGCTGAGGAGAAAAGACATGGATGGATGGTGGTTGCAGAAATAAAGGTTCATGGCACCATCAAGACTGATCTGTCTTCTTGATAATTATCACACCTGTTTACAATTCGTTATGCTCAACAATAGTATTGAGCATTTGTCTAGGACAAAGTAATGTCGGAGGAGAATACAACTTCTCGCTTTAAAAGTAATGCTGGTGTCTAGATTATGGCCAATAACATTTTAAGAGAAATAACTTACAATGGGACGGGATAAGAAACATGTTGGTGATAGACTGTTGTCCAAAGCTGTTGACAGAAAAGGAAGCAAGAGAAAGGACATCATGCCTCTAAACTCATTTACCCATCATGGATTTCGGTAGCTGTCTATGCAAAGAATGAGGGAGCTGGATATAGTGGAACTCAGATTGAATAAGATTTTTTTGTCCTTCAGACTTTTAATAATTTTCTTACTTGATCTCTTCTCCTTCCAGCAGCTTCATGTAGGTGGAAATCTCTATGTCCAAGGCCAGCTTAATGTTCATCAAGTCCTGGTACTCTCTGATCTGTTGAGCCATGACCTGCTTGGCACTCAGCAAAGCTGCTTCCAGGTCCCTGATTTTAGTCTTGGCAGTGTGTACAGCCTCCCCCCTTTGGAACTCCAACTCAGTTATCTGCCTCTCCAGGGTTGAATTCTACAGGAGTAAGGAGCAAAATATATCACAAACTCTCAAAAGTTTGCTAAACACTATGATAGGTCATTGTTACAGTCTGTTATTAGAGGCCGGAATACAATATTGTATGCATAATGTATGCACTTCAGTAGGCATTTTAACACTCATCTTTTGTGTTCCTAACAGACAAAAAAACCCATTTGTTTCTGCATTCAACAATTTCACATTTGTACCATGCCAACCACAAGATAATGATAAGTGGACCAAAGCAGAAAGGGTAATAATTACATTTAAAAACCCAGCGCTACCAAATTATAGTGGTGTTTTATTCACTCTGATTAATATAGTCTTCCATTACAAGGGGTCACATTGTCGCGTCCAGTCAGTCCTAACCTGTTTCTTGGCAGACAAGATGTTGCTCTCTAGGTTGCGGATAAGACGTTTAAATTCAGAGATCTCAACCCTGGTTTTACGCAGCTCTTCACCAGTCTGCTCTGCCTGATTGGTCAAACTGTCAACCTGTTGTGGGCAAAAATGGGGATGGAAAGCATTTGTGGTTACGGTTTGACTGTGCATGTTTCCAAAGCTCTGTGTTCGCAGAGGTTTGACCTGCTGTACTGCTAGCTTGAGGCTGAAGCTTCAAGATACTCTCTCTCTCAAACCGCTGAGCTCCTCACCTTGGTCTTGTACCAGCTCTCGACCTCCTCCCGACTGTTAGCTACGATATCTTCATACTGGGCGTTGATGTCAGCTAGTGTTTGTTTCATATTCAGGCCCCGGGAGTTGTCCATCTCAACCACCGCAGAGGTTTCCTTCATGTTTGACTGCAACTCAATCAGTTCCTGTGATGAGAGAACAAATATACAAACATAGTACATAGTAAATACTATACATTCTGTAACATCTATAGTGCTGTGTTTGTAGTATTTGCATTTTTGATTAATTACAGCCAAGGAGTATAAAAAAATATATATATATTTGATGTAACACTGCTTTACCTGTCCATACACGGCTTTGAGGACGTAAATTTCTTCTCCCATTGCCTTCACCTTAATCTCCAGATTGATCTTGGACAGTAAGCTAACATCTGCATCCTATTGGATATCAAAAGATAGTCAAAATCTGTTACATATATGTTATCTTAAGCATGTGGATGGATGTGCTAGGTCATTATGGGAGGTGTTCTCCCACATCCAATGAATGTAGTAAAGCCTTAGACATATATATTATATATTAGACATAGAGGCAGGTCATAGTTATCTGCAATATCAAACAGCCATTATAGTAATAGACCACAACGAACTGTGATGCTTAACATAGTATATGAATGTAGATTTTAACGTATTAATTCATACTTTAAAGTCCAATGTTTCTTCTCTGACCTACTCATTTAATCTTTAGTTTTAAGATGAAATGAACAGTGACTTTCTTCAATGATTATAGAATGCAACGTTGTCTTGCTGAACGTAATACCTTTATGAGAAACGATTAAGTGTTGTCAAAGGAAGATTTTTCTCTAAACAAGAACGTATTTTGTGATTTGTGCCAATGTATTCATAATTCGGAAGTTGCGCCAAATATGCTATATCTGTCTCTATTTTAACTCTACATTGAGTCTTTTATAATGTGTATCTTGCATTTGTTTCCTTTAACCAATTGTTGCTAGGCACATTATATGGCAAAACTTGGTACATGTATAAAGACTGATTGACAAGGAAGTAGGCTTTGAGACAAAAACAACAATGCAAGAAAGGGAATATTCTCAGTCAGTAGCATACCCTTTTCAGCAGGACAAAATCATTCTCCACCTTGTTCCTCTTGTTGATTTCATCTTCGTACCTGGAATAAGACAAAGCAAGAAAACAGATATATAGTGGTTTGGAGACCTACAGCACACACCATGTAGGCCTACAGCACACAACGTGTAGACCTACAGCACACACCATGTAGATGTTCTCCATCACAATGACATGGACATAAATTTGACTGAAACACAAGAAGACCTCCAAACAGAATGTGTTTTTACTTTGTTTTCATGTCTTTAACGCATTGGTCCATCTGGTTTTTCTCCTGGTTCAACCTCCCATTATCATTGTTAAGCTGGTCCAGTTTCTTCTGCAGGAGGCGGATATAGTCCTGGATCATGGGCTCAATGTTGGAGGGGCCATGCGTTTGGTCCTGCATCAGCTTCCACTTGGTCTCCAGCATCTTGTTCTGCTGCTCCAAGTGTCGTACCTTTGACACACATACAAAGTACTTAGGAATATGTGCATTTCCTGAAAGTACACAGTGCGTCATCAGATGTCTATGTTTTCTTTCTAAGCAGTTTCCCACGTCTCAATGCTTGCAGCACCACGTGGCAGTTTGACATTGCAACCTGATTCACACAGAATCTAGAACCTTGAACTAAAACCTAGATGAATATGGTATGATTTTAACTGTAAATACAGTATGTTTCTAGCAACTGTGGAAGAATTATATTGAGTCATATATGAGATACTTTTGAAGTGACATTCAGTGAACAGTAAATAAGATCTGGGTCTTTGTCTGTACCACATGTTAATAGGTCAATACTCTGTAAGGGGGCAGACTTCTATCTTCTGTGTCTCCCAAGAAGCTATATGTTTACCTAGGCTGACAGGATAGACTCAATGTTCCCGCCATAGAATGATTAAGACGCTTGGCCACCCATGACACATTGTATTTTCACATTGATAGCAAGATATGGGAGGCCTGTGCTATATGATAAGCATGTTAAATAGTATATTAATTAATAAACAATGCCATGTGATTTTATTAATCTGTGTTAGTGTTACCTATCCACAAGTTAAAAACAAATGTAGCCAGTTAATGTCTAGAGGGAATTGTGGATTCTTTTGTCTAAATAGATTTCCTCATGAAGTTTTGCGTACTGTATGTTTCCCTGTTAAGCGTTAGTTACCTGCGACCTGTATAGAAATATATATGGTTCTCAACTACCTGCTGGTTTTAGCAGAAGACTGTTAAAAGAGAAGCTGTGGCAATCCACGAAGTATCTAAAACCCGTAGGACTGATCACGGCTGTTGGCTCCTTCCTTAGCATTATAACACGTTTTGTAAGTAGTCCAACATAATTTAGGGTATCAAAAGTATTTGCACAGACTAACATGAAGTTCAATGTAGTCAATGATTGCTTGAAGTCTGCGTCCCAGAAACATCACAAGATGGCCAGGGGAATTTTACCAACAATGCTCACTGCCAAGCACTGACAAGTACTTCCATCTTTAGGTCCTGTCTTTTGGCCTTTGATGTTGTCTTTAGCATGAGAAAAGCATGCTCAGTTTGTGGATAAAGATGTTTAGAGGAATTGATTTGTATATAAGCAGACTTCATGTTTCTGTACACTTCACCTTGCTTCTGTAGTCACCAGTTACATCATCGATGATCGCAGGTGAGCTAGTGTTTACTTGACCATCTAAATGAGGACACCTAAAAGAAATACTACTTACTTCTTACACAAAACCTAATTCTAACATTATCCTAAATCCTAACCGTAACCTTAACATAGCTACAAAGTAATAAATTTGAATACAAGGTATTTCTTGCTTAATAAGTAAAATAATTTGCCAATGGATCAAGACAAATGACACTGATTTTCAGGGCATATTTATTAAAAACAAGTGTTATTATCTAAAACAAGTAGGAATTGTAAATCATGTAAATGTCTTATTTTAAGGATGGTTAGATTTTTTGACCTGAATATAAGATAAACCTTTTTGCCAATGGAACAAGATTTTTAAGAAAGGGTTTTTGGCAGTGTGGCCTAAACCTAGCCTTATTTGTCTGATTTAACTCAAAGACAAATGCACGCATGCACACAAATACATGTGCACACACACTGGGAAACAGTGCCTAGATAAAAAGCTGTGGACATGAGGATGTAAACAAACTAAACCTGCTACTGACTTTACTATATTTATATAGTAGGAAATAGCATAGTGGTTCTATAGTTCATCCCAGAGCAGACAATGACTGTTGTTTTTGCCTCGAGCAAGGCCTTTAACCAGAATTGCTCCACTAAGTAGCTATATATTTAAGGATTTCTTAAAATAGTAAACTGTGAATTAAAGTTTGTAGTTTAATGGGACCTATATGGAGTGTCAATAGCATGATCAAAACAATTATTCTTGTTGCTTACCACTACAATCATGTCATTCAATCCACCTGACAACAACCTTATTTGTTTTGTACCTTATCTATGAAGCCGGCGAAGCGGTTGTTGATGTCCTTGATCTGGTTCATCTCATTGGAGCGGGCAGTCTTGATGTCCGGGTCAATACCCAGGTTGATCGGTGTCAGCAGGGTCTCATTGATTGTCACACATGTGATGCAACCTCCTGTGTTTAAGCTATTTCTGCTGGTCCTGGACCAATTTCCTGAGCCCAAAGACATGCTGCTAAAGTTCCTGATGTTCTGCTGACTTGTCCCAGTGTGATTCTTGGTCTTTAAACTCATGTTTGTACCGTGTGGCGGTATTACAGCTAAAAAGATATCAGAGTGTGACTGAAGCTGCTCAGCTGTGTATTTCTTATCAGATTAATCCCCTTTATAGAAGCAAAATGAAACAGGGTGGCGTCAGGGTGGTAGGTGTATTTATGTTAGTGAGATAGTGAAGGTATGCCACTTCTCAGTGTGGAAGAACCAGTCGGACATATCCTGTCAAACCTTCCACTCCCCCTCACCCTTTGTCACGATAGTTGTTGGTGAAGAGATGGAGAATGTGTTCTTCCTTTTATTTTGAACACTTCGGAAAAGCAAATGAGATTGGAGCTGCACAATAAATATACATAGCCTACTATGCTCTATGCAGCATAGATGTGGAAGCTAAGTACAGAGCCTACATCTGGCTCTACAATCAGTATGCATTCATTTTGAAACAACCTAGATGGAGGAGCTGACAGACAGGGAATTGGAGCTGCACAATAAATATAAATAGCCTACCATGCTCTACGCGGCATAGACATGGAAGTACAGAGCATACGCCTGGCTCTACAATCAATATACTTTACTTAAGACACAAAATGGTGAAGGCACTCTTATTAATGACAATTCCAAAGTCTGTTAGCCCACTCCACATTACTCAGTAACAGGGAAATAATCCACAATGTTGTGCAACAACTTCTGGAGCAGCTGATGCTATATAGCCGCCTTGATTACTAATCACCAACCGGTGTGGGATAAATATCTAATCAACCATTCATGTGCATAAAGATGATCTACCCAAGAGTAACTGTCTATATAGACCAGAGCCCAGAAGGTGGTGCGCCAAACTCATAACAACCCAAATGGTATACATTCAATACAAACTGAAAATAGTCCATACACAAATCAAAACACAAACAAAAAGTCAATATATTCAATGTTCAGTCTTATGCTACAACATGCCCACTAGTCCATGTTGTGAGAGTACACCACTGTCAAAGGTGCAGCCCAGCCGCAGACCGCTGAAGTCCCAGAGGGCACCCCATGCACCACAAAAACGCAGATGCAGGCAGGGCAGGGTGGGAGGAGGAGCACAGCAGACGTAGCAGGTTTGAACAGCTCAGCAGACGTAGCAGGCTTGAGGAGCACAGCAGACGTAGCAGGCTTGAACAGCTCAGCAGACGTAGCAGGCTTGAACAGCTCAGCAGACGTAGCAGGCTTGAGGAGCACAGCAGACGTAGCAGGCTTGAACAGCTCAGCAGACGTAGCAGGCTTGAACAGCTCAGCAGATGTAGCAGGCTTAAACAGCTCAGCAGGCGTAGCAGGCTAGAACAGCTCAGCAGATGTAGCAGGCTTGAACAGCACAGCAGACGTAGCAGGCTTGAACAGCTCAGCAGATTCATGTCGCTCAGTGGACTCGTCAAGCCACTTTTGAACCAGAAACAGCGGCAGAAGCGCCTGACCTGGGCTACAGAGAAACAACACTGGACTGTGGCTAAGTGGTCCAAAGTACTTTTTTCAGATGAAAGCAAATTTTGCATGTCATTCGGAAATCAAAGTATTGATTTCCGAATGACATGCAAAATTTGCTTTCATCCTTTTTTTTTGCCACAGTCCAGTGCTGCTTCTCTGTAGCCCAGGTCAGGCGCTTCTGCTGCTGTTTCTGGTTCAAAAGTGTCTTGAACTGGGGAATGCGGCACCCATCGCCGACATCCGGACCCCCGTCCGGACCCCCGTCGCCCACGTCCGGACCCCCGTCCGGACCCCCGTCGCCGCTGATCACCGGATCCCGCTAATCACCGGATCCCCGTCGCCAACGTCCGGACCCCTGTCCGGACCCCCATCGCTGACGCCCGGACCCCCGTCCGGACCCCCATCGCCGATGTCCGGACCCCCGTCCGGACCCCCGTCGCCGACGCCCGGACCCCCGTCAGGACCCCCGCTGCCGATGCCTGGACCCTCGTCGCTGACGCCCGGACCCCCGTCTGGACCCCCGTCGAAAAACGCCCGGACTCCCGTCGCTGATGCCCGGACCCCCGTCAGGACCCCCATAGCCGACGTCTGGACCCCTGTCGCCGACGCTTGGACCCCCGTCCGGACCCCCGTCGCCGACGCCCGGACCCCCGTCGCTGACGCCCAGACGCCCGTCCGGACCCCCGTCGCTGACACCACTGCCGGACCTCCCAGACCCCCTGCCGCCAGGGCTCCCAGACCCCCTGCCACCAGGGCTCCCAGACACCCTGCCGCCAGGGCTCTCAGACCCCCTGCCGCCCTGGCCAACTGAACTGCCTGACCCCTGGCCACCTGAACTGCCTGTCCCCTGGCCTCCTGAACTGCCTGTCCCCTGGCCTCCTGAACTGCCTGTCCCCTGGCCTCCTGAACTGCCTGTCCCCTGGCCACCTGAACCACCTGGCCCCTGGCCGCATGAACTGCCTGTCCCCGAGCCTGCCCTTTTCCCTGTGTCAGAGCCTTCCCTTGTTCCTCCTCCAGTCACCTTGCCATTGCCTGCCCTTGTCCCAGTGCCGTTGCCTGCCCTTGTCCCCGTGCCAGTCCCTCCTGCCCCGGGGCTCCTCTCTGTCCCTCCTTCCCCGGGCGCTTCTCTCTCCCTCCTGCCCCGGGGCCCCTCTCTGTCCTTCCTGACACAGGGCCCCTCTCTGTCCCTCCTGACACAGGGCCCCTCTCTGTCCCTCCTGACACAGGGCCCCTCTCTGTCCCTCCTGACACAGGGCCCCTCTCTGTCCCTCCTGACACAGGGCCCCTCTCTGTCCCTTGTGCCCCAGGGCCCCTCTCTGTCCCTCCTGACCCCGGGCCGCCCTCTGTCCCTCCTGACCTCGGGCCGCCCTCTGTCCCTCCTAGACCTCGGGGGGCCCTCTGTCCCTCCTGACCTCGGGGGGCCCTCTGTCCCTCCTGACCTCGGGGCGCCCTCTGTCCCTCCTGACCTCGGGCCGCCCTCTGTCCCTCCTGGCCCCGGTCCCTCTGTCCTTCTTGCCCCGGTCCCTCTGTCCTTCTTGCCCCGGTCCCTTTGCCCTTCTTGCCCCGGTTCCTCTTGTTTAGCCCACCCCAGTGTTGTGGGCTTTTGGAGGGGGCTTCTGTAACGTTCAGCCCTGGAGGGCTGTTATATGGACTCCCTTTTGTGTATTGTCTCTTGTGTAATGTCTCCCTTGTTGCCTTCAGTGTTTTCACTGTGGTTTGGTTAGTTGTTTATTGCCTCATGTGTCCTTAGGTGTACTGCCCTGTGTGTATCTCCCATGTTAGTATTCAGGTTCCCTCCCCTTGTGTGGTGTTTGCCTCCCTCTTGTGCCTCTGTTGTGTATTGCATGTTATCCTTGATTTGAGTTTGTGATGTCATTGGTAGTAACTCCCTGGTCTTGTCACATGTCTCTGTGTACCCAATGGATCTCTGTCTGTTAATCCCTATGGCCAGGTGTTTCCCATTGTGTCTCGTTTGTGAGTGTATTTAGGTTTAGTGTTTGGTATTGTGTCTTGTCGATCAATGTTACCTGTTGCGTGTTCCTGAGCCTGTTATTTATAGCGTTCGTTTTGCCCCTCGTGGTAGTGTTGTTTTGAGTTCTATAATAAACATATTGGATTATTGCAAACCCTTCGCGCCTGTCTCTAAATCCCTTTCCGAGGAGGAACCGTGACAGATGTAGCTAAATAAATGTCAGACTTGACATGGAAATAGTTCAATTGGTAGTGTTTTGTTTTTTAATTAACAGTTAACGCTAATGTTAGTGCTGAGACATTGACAGGATTCGGGCAAAGGAAGAAAATCTCATGAATATTCGGGGATATTCTCTCTGTCCCTCTTGGTGCTCTGTGCTATGTGCTGAACCAACAGGTGTAGAGCTGTCTACTTGATGATGCACTGTCCATTGTGCTTTACTTTTGGAGAGCGGCGCATCTCTGAGCAGGTGCAATGTGCTTAATGTACCCCAGCGCCAAAATAAGTAAAAATATTTTCACTCTGGAAACCATGTGAATAATAACTTTACTGTCTGAATAATAAATTTACTTTGAGGTATAAATTTTAAAATGTATTTCTAATCAAGGCAGGATTCAATATAAGTACTCTTGTCATTATTCTTCCAATTTCTGCCAGGTTGGCTGGTGTTAAATTGTAAGGAAAAATAACACAACATGAGTATATGGTTTAGACAGAAAAAGCAGCGCTGGGCATTGGTGACATTTATTTAAAATTTCTGGACTAGAAAATAAAAAAAATTGCTAAGCAGCTAAAGCATCAGATAAGGGATGGTCAAAGGTCCTTGTTATACACTGAAGCCTGAAGTCAGTAAATTATCTATGAGGTTTAAAAAATTTGTCAAGTATTCAACCGTTATTGAATTTGTAGGTGCCCGACCTGCACACAAGTAGTTGCTCGAGAGCGACGTGACAAGATAATGGTGTCCGACTACTTATCCGCCTATCATGGGCAGCTCTGTACCAAATTGAGCTACCCCTAAAAGAGCTGTGGCTTCTCATGAATAACCAGTAGAGATGGCTGACCTGCTGGTCTCATTGGACAACACTCTTCTCATCAAGCTTGGTATTTATCTCCTCAAACATGGGTATGATTATAGAAATATAAAGTGGGATTGTCAGGATCTTGAGTTTGAATGATCAGAAGGGTGCCATCCTTCTTTCAGGACATTTACAGTGCCTTGCAAAAGTATTCGGCCCCCTTGAACATTTTGATCTTTTGCCACGTTTCAGGCTTTAAACATAAAGATATAAAACTGTAATTTTATGTGAAGAAGCAACAACAAATGGGACACAATCATGAAGTGGAATGAAATTAATTGGATATTTCTAAATTTTTTACTAATAAAAACTGACAAATTGGGTGAGCAAAATGATTCAGCCCCTTTACTTTGAGTGCAGCAAACTCTCTCCAGAAGTTCAGTGAGGATCTCTGAATGATCCACTGTTGACCTAAATGACTAATGATGAATAGAATCCACCTGTGTGTAATCAAGTCTCTGTATAAATGCACCTGCTCTGTGATAGTCTCAGAGGTCCGTTGAAAGCCCAGAGAGCATCATGAAGAACAAGGAACACACCAGGCAGATCCGAGATACTGTTATGGAGAAGTTCAAAGCCGGATTTGGATACAGAAAGATTTCCCAACTTTTAAACATCCCAAAGAGCACTGTGCAAGCGATAATATTGAAATGGAAGGAGTATCAGACCACTGCAAATCTACCAAGACCCGGCCGTCCCTCTACACTTTCAGCTCATACAAGGAGAAGACTGATCAGAGATGCAGCCAAGAGGCCCATGATCACTCTGGATGAACTGCAGAGATCTACAGCTGAGGTGGGCGAGTCTGTCCATAGGACAACGATCAGTCGTATACTGCACAAATCTGGCCTTTATGGAAGAGTGGCAAGAAGAAAGCCATTTCTGAAAGATATCCATAAAAACTGTTGTTTAAAGTTTGCCACAAGCCACCTGGGAGACACACCAAACATGTGGAAGAAGGTGCTCTGGTCAGATGAAACCAAAATCTAACTTTTTGGCATCAATGCAAAATGTTATGTTTGGCGTAAAAGTAATACAGCTCATCACCCTGAACACACCATCCCCACTGTCAAACATGGTGGTGGTAGCATCATGGTTTGGGCCTGCTTTTCTTCAGCAGGGACAGGGAAGATGGCAAAAATGTTTGGGAAGATGGATAGAGCCAAATACAGGACCATTCTGGCAGAAAACCTGATGGAGTCTGCAAAAGACCTGAGACTGGGACAGAGATTTTTCTTCCAACAAGACAATGATATAAAACATAAAGCAAAATCTACAATGGAATGGTTTACAAATAAACATATCCAGGTGTTAGAATGGCCAAGTCAAAGTCCATACCTGAATCCAATCAAGAATCTGTGGAAAGAACTGAAAAATGCTGTTCACAAATGCTCTCCATCCAACCTCACTGAGCGCAAGCTGTTTTGCAAGGAGGATTGAGCAAAGATTTCAGTCTCTCGATGTGCAAAACTGATAGAGACATACCCCAAGCGACTTACAGCTGTAATCGCAGCAAAAGGTGGCGCTACAAAGTATTAACTTAACTGCATGCCCAATTTTTCAGTTTTTTATTCGTTAAAAAAGTTTGAAATATCCAATAACTTTCTTTCCACTTCATGATTGTGTTCCACTTGTTGTTGATTCTTCACAAAAAAATACAGTTTCATATCTTTATGTTTGAAGCCTGAAATGTGGCAAAAGGTCGAAAAGTTCAAGGGACAGAATACTTTCGCATGGCACTGTAACTCGCAGTGAAGTCCCACAGTGAAACGTCACCATCTAGACCCCTGGTGGACAGAATTTGTGAGTGAGAGTGCAGCTCCAGGCAGTTTACCGGAGAGTTGAGATAAATATTACTGACTGACAATTTGATTTAACCTATACAGTCTGTTTGAGGTTAACACATGTGCCAACCTGTTTTGTCAAGCAGTAAGGCCCTTTTTAAATCTTCATTCATCTTCCCACCGAACTACCATCAATCTCTCTACAAATGTTCTTATTTTTTAGTATACTGGTACGCACATATCCAGAGAGTAAATAGTATTAAATGCCTTGCTAAAATTGACAGTTTCATGTCTTCCTGTCCTGCTGGTGCACAGTTGCTCCGCCAGTCAATGTCACCTACCTTCTGACACCACCATTCCTACAACCCCCTTCTATGATTAGGCACACCTGTGCTTAATCGATGTGTTTTGTGTGTGTATATTGTGTTCTCAGTGCCTCATTGTGGGTTATTGACTCATGTTTATCAGGTTGGTCTTGTTCATATATGTCCTGAAGATGCTTCAACACCAGAGTTTTTATACACCGCCTTCTACTGGCGAATACTTTATTATTTTCTAGCGGGCTCACTGCTGCCCAGTTTATTTGTATCAAGACAGTTGGCTATGTTTACGTGTCCATGGGATTCCCAGTAAATATATTCCTAGAGATATGAATCCTGCATTTGGCTTCTTTTCCAGACAGATCTTATCTTTTGTCAATACAGACAGATATTATCTTGTGAGTTATGGGAGTCACAGAGACACAGACCCCCAGAAATCATCACAGATTGAAACGCAAGAAAGATGGTGAGGGTGGCCTCGCTATGTGCTCCTAGCAAATTATGTAATTTTCATTTTTTTTCATTGAAACTTTCTTTTCATTTTTTTCAACTACCCTGCAATAGGCATCACAACATACAGCTGGGAATCTATTTTGTAATACCAAAATCTGAGTTCTCACCATCCTGCTGACCTACCTACCTGATAACCCACAAACAGAAGATCAATGGACTTCCCTTTGCCATGAATTTGCAGCTCACGGTCTAGCTTTCCTGCCAGGAAGAAAGATGCGTTGTCGGTATCGTCATAGATTTAAAAGGCTCAGGGTACAGTTAAAGCTGAGATTCAGACCGGATAACTTCAGACCGGATAATCCCCCACTACCAAGCATATTACTAGCAAAAAGTACAGTCACTGGACAACAAGATTAATGAGCTCAGAGAAAGGATGGCCTTCCAATGAGACATCAGTCCTTTTTTTTATGAGACTTTACTTATCCCCACAAACAAAACAGAATCTATACAACCGTCGGGTTTCACAAAATTTCATGCTGACAGTTTCAAATCTCTCTTCAGCAAGTGCAGAGTAGATGGTCTTTTCATGATAATTAACAACTGGTGGTGTATTCTAAACAACATAACTGAACTAGGAAATGACCGCTCTCCAAATGCAGATTACCTGGCTTTCCTATGACGGCCCTTCTACAGTACATAAAATGGAAAGCCTCTACCCAGAGGCAGCTATTGTCGTAGCAGGATATTGTGACCAATATAACTTGAAAAGAGTTTTACCAAACTACTATCAGTACATATCGGTCTTGTACATCAGTTCACGACTGTCAGCTATATGCAATAACACTTCAAACAAAAGCAATTGAAATAGCCAAACAAAACGAATGCTACAAGTGATTTCCCCAAATCCAACTGAAATGCAACTCATAATGACTTCTCCAGTCTCAAAATGTCTCAGAATAAAATCCCCCACAACAGCACAAATGCAAAATAGGTTTTGTCTCAAGCACACCTGATGCAACTAATCAAGAGCTTCATTAGTTGCATCCGGTTTGCCTGAGCTGGAACACATTAAACATCTGAACCGGCAAGGGGTTTGTTGAGTGTCACGATTGATTGCATGTTAGAAATGTGGACAACAGAGTTGTCCAAAAAGTTAAGGAGAAGATATCATTGCCCATTCAACTGAATGTTCTTAGAGGCACCGTTGGACACAGTTTGCAAGTTCAAAGTTAAGGGAACAGTGGTTACATTACCTGCAGAAGAAGAAAGCTATCAATGGCTGCGACCAGATTTCTGAGACGGCAGGTTATGAAAAACACTTGAGTGACAGAAAAGACCTGCAGCAAGTCTTGGTGGCAACAGGCACTGAGGTTTCAGTAAGCACAGTGACGCGCGTATTAAAAAAGCAGGTTTCCATGCAAGAGCTCAAAGACATGCACCACTACTGACCCAAAAGCACAAGAAAGGTCAGATCCAATGTGCTCAAAATCATATAATGAAGCCACAGAGGTTTTGGGAATCTGTTCTGTGGAGCAATAAAAAAAAAACTTTAACTTTTCGGCACAATGGATCAGCGATATGTCTGGAGGAAGAAGAATGAACAATATGCTGAAAAGAACACTCTGCCCACTGTCAAACATGGTGGTGGAAGGCAAGATGGATTCATTTAGGTATCAGGAAATCCTAGGCAAAAACGTCATGCTGTCTTGTGAGGAAGCTAACTCTTGGGCGTCATTGGACCTTCAAACAGCACAATGACGCTCAAGCATACCTCAAAGTCTACCAAGGCTGGCCATCAAAGTCACCTGACTTGAACCCCATTCAAAATCTCTGGAAGGCAGTTGCAGCACACAAACCCAAGATTATTGCTGAACTGGAGGCTATTGCTCATGAAGAATGGGCTACGATTCCTCTGGAACCCTGCCAGAGGCTGGCGTCTAGCTATGCATCTTTTTTGCAGCAGGTCATAAAAGCAAAAAGGTGCTAAAAGTACTAAAGACGCTTGCCATGATTTATTTATTTTCAACTTTGCATGTTTTACCTGTGACAAATGATGGTAATGTAGGCTATGCAGGGGAGAGAACTTTACGTCATAACTCCAGGGATGGGTGGGTGTGGTACAGTAGATAAGTGAATGCTTCCGACTTTAATTTTTAAACAAACCTACCAAAGGAATCTCATCTGACTTCCAAATCTCTCCCACTCATAGCATTATCATTAGACAGTACATGAATTCATGTAAAAGAATACTCAAGTCAGCCCACATAGGTACTTTCAAATAGACTGGGGGTATATCTATATATCTATATCTATATAGATATATATATATATATATAGTGCCTTGCGAAAGTATTTGGCCCTCTTGAACTTTTTGACCTTTTGCCACATTTCAGGCTTCAAACATAAAGATATGAAACTGTAATTTTTTGTGAAGAACCAACAACAAGTGGGACACAATCATGTTAAAAAAGTTTGAAATATCCAATAAATTTCCATTCCAATAAAATACATTCCACTTCATGATTGTGTCTCACTTGTTGCTCTTCTATACTCTTTGTTCTTTACAAATGACAAATCCAGAGTACGACAGAGTAAAAAAAAGGGGCCATAGCGACACCAGGTGGTCGAGTGAAAATTGTCCTAACGACGGAAATTGACTTGAAATACGTTTTTTAAGAGCAAAAATAAACACGGAAAAGTGTCTGGTCACAAAAAAGGCAAATGGAGAGTGTGACAATATGATCATACGCCCATGATGTATTCGAACTGTCCCACCGTGCCGTGGGGAAATAAAAATGAATACGGAAGTAATTGTCATCTGGCTCCACCTTTTCTGGTCATGTGACTTTTCGGCCACCAAAACAACATTGATGATTGAAACAAGAATCTGGAAATAGTTGCAGTGCCCGACAGAACTGGCAAAACAACTTTTTACACGTTAAAATAAATTATAACAGGATCCACACCTGTCGTAGCAGGCAGGCCGTTTCAATGCATAACAGAGAACCGAAAACGCTGCGGAGATGGACGCGTACGATTTGTTTACAAGTTGCAGAAAGGGCGACATTTCCAGAGTTAGGTAAATCTAAATGGAGGCTGTCCTTTTTAAAATGCGTAGCTAGCTATCAGCAGTATGTCTAGCTTATGTTTAGCTATAATTAAACAACATAATTTCGCAAGTAGTATTAGAACTGTTATAAATCTTTAGTAAATGTGTATTCTGAGCGAACTAACGGTACTGTGAAATCGTTAGCAGGGATGTATTCATTCTGAACGTTTTAGATGCCAAATGTTAAGTCAAAAGGTGCTTCTATTATTGGACATAATGTAGCTACTGTATGTCCTTTACTGTTATTGTAACTGGAACAGAACGACGAGGTCCCTTAAATATATAAATGATAAAGCATGCAGGGTCCTGAGGCATTTCGGCCAGAATACAGTAGTTTGACAACTTTTGTTTTGTAACTAAATCGTTTAATTTTGCCGAAGTAATACACTTGCAAATTTTGAACTGATCTGGTACAACTGTCATAGTGTTTGTGTATTTTTTGTATTGGTTTCAGTTAAAATGCTTGAATTTAGGTTTAGTAGCTAGAATTCACGGAAACTTTAATGTGGAACTGAGAGCATTTTAACTAATTTGCACATTTGAAGCGATCAGACAGAAAAAAATGTTTTGGTCCCATACCAGCTTTACATGAGGTTTAAAAAATAGGTTCTATTTAACATGGAATTCCATGAGATAGTAGGGCACTGTTGGCAGTGTAAACTGATGCAGTTAGAATGTTGGGGAGTGATGTAGAGTCAGACATTTGGGAACATTCTATGAAAATATGGAACCTTAAAATGACCTTATCTGTGTGATTGCTTGTCAGAAAATGTTGAAGGGCACTATGTTATTTCTGAAGTTGTATTTCAACATATTCTAGCATATTCATATGCTATGTCCTACATACCTTGAACAGTGCAAAAAGGAAATTCAAGACTTAAGTTAAATCCCTTCCAGTATTTCTCATTGGTTGTGTTTTTTCTCAATGTTTAAGCACCTCTGTTGCCAAGGGCCTAGTTTGATATTGGGGGACACAATATTTTTGTAACGAATTGTTTTTATTATTGGAGGGAACCTAATTACCTGCCTCTAACATGGGGGGGGGGGCTCCGTCTCCGTCTCCCACTGCTTCTACACCCTTAGCCATCGCCCAATCTTGATTCGCACCAAATATTCAGTGACGATTACAAAAAAGGAACAATGCAGGAACATAACATATCCTTATATCATGTACACTCACCTAAAGGATTATTAGGAACACCATACTAATACTGTGTTTGACCCCCTTTCACCTTCAGAACTGCCTTAATTCTACGTGGCATTGATTCAACAAGGTGCTGAAAGCATTCTTTAGAAATGTTGGCCCATATTGATAGGATAGCATCTTGCAGTTGATGGAGATTTGTGAGATGCACATCCAGATATTGCCCATGGGAGATTCTAAAACCAATAGCTAGATGTCTATATTTGCATACATCTCTTGGATTTGCACATCTGGAAACATTTTATTTTCTCTGCTGCAGTTCAAATGTAAGATACCTTAGAGACAAAGCAGGAAGTGGTTGACTATGCTGTGACTGACATGTAAATGTAAGTAGCTCAGGTCACTGGGCCTCAACATGCCTCTCAAACAGTAATTACTTAATAACAACAACATTCTTCTCTCTACAGTATTCTCTATGGTGATAAGACACTTTAAGTAAAACAATTTAAATGGCAAAAGTTTGACATATTGTAGAATCTATTTGTTTGTGCTTTGAATTTACACTATGTTCAATTTATTTTACATGTGGAAACTAGATGAATAGCAGTGAAAACAAATCAGTTTCTAACCAAATTTGTATCATATCTTATATTTAAGCAAATTCCTAAAATGTTTTTTTTTTCAGCAAATCTCTAACATCATACAT
>JACXGM010001581.1:22705-40251 GCA_016801145.1 Umbra pygmaea
GTCTCTGTTCCATGTTGAGCAGCCGAATGGCCTGAGGGAAGAAACTGTTTTTGAGTCTGGTGGTCCGTGCCTTGATGCTCCGGTAACGTCTACCAGATGGCAGCAGTGAGAAAAGTCCACGGCCTGGGTGGCTGTGGTCCCTGAGGATGTTTTTAGTTTTCCTAAGGCATCGCTTATGGTAGATGCCTTGCACGGAGGGTCCTGTGGTCATTGTTGAGCATGCTCTTGCAGTGATGTACAGTACCTAAGTCATACAATCAGACAACTGAGGTTTCAAAATATTTTCAGTATGAAATACATCTTTTTCAGGTTTAAAAATATCCAACCCATTCTTAAACATTGTAAACTAGTTAGAAAATATTTCGAAATTATTATGGAAATATCTGCCGATTTCTGTCCCCAAAACCGTTTTAACAAACAAATATTTGTACTTTTGCCAGTGTGCGTATCTCCTGACTCTAGGCTGATTCATCATTGTTGGTTATCAGGCATTAAACCATGGTGTCATTTGCAAATTTGCTGATGTTTTAGTGACTGTTACTGCAGTGCCTTAATTTAACATGAATGTAGTCACAATACTTAAAATACATTTATGATTTTACTGTACTTTTTATATTACTTGATTATTCATGAAACTCAGTCAAGGGCCATAGTGGTTAGGGCGTCTGACTGGTTTCCATAAGGCCACCGGTTCAATCTGTGTTTGCAGTTGTGTCTGTGAACAGGACAGTTAACAGTAAATCCTCCCAGGTCATTGCTGACTTGGTTCTTATTCAACTTGCCCAGATAAGTAATGGGGGTAAAATCTCCTCTCTGCTTACTTTAGGAAGCCAGAGAGCCATTATCCAGACACATCACTCTGTTCCCTTCATTGGGCATAATAGTGCAGGCATTTCTGTTGCATATGCACATCAATATGTTGCTTTGGGACATGGATTTCTCCTACTTATACTACTAAATAAGTCGCTGATTCTATTAATTAACTGTCACCGACACTCTTACAGTGATCACCATGTCACAGCTGTTTCCATTCCTGTGATTAGTCATAATATTTTATTCCTTAGTTTCTGTAGGCTCTCTTTCTTGTGAGTACCACTGAGCTTGTGATTCTTTCTTGCAAGGTGTTGTTCCTGTTTTGACATTACTGCCTTATTATTTGGCCATTATTGGCATTCTACAGCGAACAATCTAATAAACAGCAGTTCGCTATTCCTGTTGTCGACTCCTGCATTCTCTCCACCACAACTTTACACCACAAAACAACACAAAACAAATATCAACAGACATTATATACTGTAAAAATGGAACTACTGTATATACATTAACTACAGTAACTGTTTACCACTACCAACATGGCTGTGTGTGCATCAACATTTTCTAACTTAGCAATTGTCAATGTTGGGACCTGCCTCATTTTCTTGGCCTGCCAGGTAGTAGGGGGGTAGCCAGTATAATTTTACAACAGGATTATTTGGCAATAATTGAATAAATAATTTCTGAAAGTTGATAAGGCATTCTTTCTTTTACAACGACAGTGTTGTAGAGATATCTATCTTTTTCAATCTATTCTATTCTGGGGTGCCATAGATTTTGTTCAGTGTAGTAACTAGATTGAGTCACTCTTTCTGAGCTTGTTAATTTTACAGTTTCTCTCTTGAAATACCTGATCTGATTTCTATGTATAGAAAAAGCTTTTCCTTAAGCACCGGAGGCCTCCAATTATAGTTGTTGAAGCTCAGTGAACTCTTATGAACTATTTTGAAAAGGATGTGGTTGCACAGATTCATCTGGAAAAACATACTGTCAGTGACATCACGTCACTGGTTTATCTAAGCACTGCCTTGTTGAGGAGGGATATCAGGAGGAAAACATACTATCCTCAGCTATGTCCAGGCTATAGGACCCCTAACGAGAATCCTACCTACTTACCTAACTTCAAGACTGCTGGTGCCAGGCAGAGCTGTTTCTTGAGGTTGTTAGACAAATTAATGTATTTCCCTCTTATTAAAGGGCACTTATCATGTCCTGACCCATCAGGGGTGCTTCCTAGGGACCTGATGATAAGGGTATACTGAAATAGAGGCCTGATTGAGCCTTCTCATCAAAACCACCCTAGTCCATATTTTGCAGTGCTAACAGGTTTTAGGGTTTTAAAGTAAATGCATAGTTGATAATTTAAAAAAAGAAAAAAATTGTTTAAAAAAAGAAGAAAGGGTAAAGAGGCCTGATGATTTCTTTTCATGTGTAGGTATCTTGTTGAACAGAGAGACATGGACCTCAATGTAAGAGACAAATGGGACAGCACCCCATTGTAAGTATGGAGTTAACCTCATAAAATCAATTATCTACAATGTATTTCACAATATGTTGTTAATAATGTAATAAAATAAGGTATTTCTGTTACCCAGGTATTATTCTTGCCTATGTGGCCATGAGGAACTGGTACAGTACCTATTGGCTAACGGTAAGCACATTTAACAATGTTTAAACATGGGGTTTAGAGGCCTAGAGCTGTATTAAGTTCCCTGCCATACTGTCTCTAAGCTACATCCAATATGCAAGTAGTGATTTCTTAGAGAAGACATGTAGCCTTTCTGTTCTGTTCTCCAGGAGCAAAGTGTGAAGCCAACACATTTGATGGAGAGAGATGCATGTACGGCTCACTGAGTGATTCCATTCGACGTCTCCTCAAAGAGTACAAGTGCATTACAGCCCGAGCTATGCAGAGGGACTATTATGACCACTTTCTGCTCATGTAAGGCATTTTGACATTAAAAGGTATTTTAACTGCCTCATAGTATTTACAAGCTTTATTGTTTTGTTAATTGTTTGTTGCCTGAACTTATCTTTTACTGAAGCAGTGCAATTCCAATTCACTATCCCTGTGCTGTCCTGTCTGCCTCCAGGTTACTGGAGCAGGGGCAGTACAGTGACGTCAAGTTCCTGGTCCATGGTGAGACCTTTCACGCTCACCGCTGTGTACTGAGCGCTTGCTCAGAGTACTTTACCGCCATGTTTGAAACCAAATGGAAGGGGAAAAACTTGATCCCTCTCAAACACCCTTTGGTAAGTGCTGTGTTACACTAATTTAAGTAAAGATGCAGAATGTGACTTTTGCAATTAAGAAAAATGTTTTAAAACTGGAATTGTAATATTGTATTTATATGTGCATAATCTCTAAGTACAATGTTATACCTCAGTTAGCCATGAAATTTCAAATTTAAGTCTAGTGGTTTTGTTCACATGGGGCAAAAATCATGACATAAAGCACAAATACATGATATAGCTATAGTTTCAGCTCAATTGTGCCACATGTATAACCAGTGGTCAAAATTGCAGTCAGCATGTTTAAGTTGGATTGGATCAGTCTTTTTTTAATGTCACGTCCAGCCCAGTGTGTGCTGGCATGGCTAAGCTGAGACATGGACTCCTTCTGTACTAATTTATATGATTGGTGCCTTTCCGTTATGTGTATATATCATTTTTATTTTGCCAGTGCTAGGCACTGTGGGTTTTGTTTCATGTACTGTCGCTTTAAGAGGTGTGACACCTCTCTCCTGCTTGGCCATCACTAGGATAGGCATTAGTTAGGTTAGGCTGGTACTTGTAGATCTGATTAATGATTACGTTCTGCCTTGTTCAATTAGTTATCTAGTTCTTTTATATAACAGCTGGCCAAGCAAGAGGGAGGTGTCGAGGATTGTTATCTGTTCAAGTTATACTGTTACGTGTTTGTTGTTGCGAGTCAAGATGGTGTGCTGACATTCTGAAGATATGTACATTCTTTCCTGTAAGTAATGTTGCTATGCATGTGTAGTTGAGGTTTTAGGCAAACGTTATAGATTATTTGTTTATGCATTCTATGCCGCGTTTAAGAGCATAGAAATTTAGACATATTCTTTGTGCACTCCTAGATATTAGGTGAGTTAGCGTATGCTCTGTGTCTGCTTGTGTTCACTCTGCATAATATCCCTTTGTATTGCTCGCTACCTGCTGGCATTTACATTATACTGTACATTCCTGGATTTAGTCATCATTAAACTACAAAATCGTATTACTGCCTCGTTCTCCCTCCTTAGTCCACATAACAAACAAGACATTTGAAGCATATTTAAAATCTTATTTTATCGAAATACTGGCAAAAACAATACAAGAAAGCATCAGAAAATACTTTCAACATTTCTTTTCTCCACATAATTAACAAATAATATAAAATGACCCACCTACACTCATTTACTCAGTGAAAAGACAGACACAAATCAAGGAAAATATCTTATTATAATATCATGAAGTGTAATGGGAAAATTTTACATAACATTCTGTGCATGACATGAAAATATATAAGCGCTCAATTGAATGGTACTGCTGTCAGTAAAGACACGGTCAGGGGTGTAAATTTAGTCTACATTTAAAATGCAAAATGCAAAATGTAAATGTAAAATGGTTACAATTGGATTGACCCCGACCTAAGCCATTAGTCAATCCAAGGACTCTCATATAGCCAAAAGGATGTAGACACCTGACCATCACATCCATGTGAGCCTGTTGGACATCTCATTCCAAAACCATGGTCATCTGACCTGTGTAGGGTGCCATCATTTGTATGGGATGTTAAACAGGTGTGCTGAATCTCTGGTCATTAAAAACCTAAATATGTTCCAGATTAGAGGGTTGCAATGAAATCACAGAGTGGAACTGGCTTTGAGGACCATAGTTGAATAGGGCTGGTCTATAGACTTTACCAGCATTTAATTCACTTCCCAGTTTTCAGCGTGTGGCGAAAAAACTAACAGTAGCATTTCATATCAGTGTGTTGTGTGTTAATGGAAGTTATGTGCTTTTGAAATTTGATTATTTTAAAGGTATGTATCATGTGTAGGTGAGTCAGGGAGTGAACATTAGAATTGCACTGGTAGGCACTCATAGAGATGACAATAACATGCAGAAGAGGACCTCTGATTTAACAACATTTTAAAAGCACTTCCAGGTTTTTTCTAAAAGTCCAATTACAAGTGTCACGTGTGACAAAATGATACAATGATGGATACAATTATGACAAGATTGGCACACCCCTAATATGAAGTAGACCTATGTGTTGTAACATGTGAAAAGTTACAAATTATTTTTGAAAAAGAAAATAACTAATTTTTGCACCTATGCAGATCAACCCTGCAGCATTTGGAGCCCTCCTACAGTATTTCTATACAGGTGGGTTTCTAATGGTGGAGATTTATATACCAGTACTCATTTATAAGGGGAAGTTTAGGTTTATACTTTGATTCAAATTAACAATTAAGTGGTGACTTACTATAAGAATCATCAGACCTGCAGTTTGTTTAATGACTGACGTGTGACCAAAATATAATTTAGCTTTAAAAAATCTTTACTATTTCTAATCCACATTCATTTCTGTTTGTCTAAAGATTAAGATAATGTTCTAGCATCCATGAGCCAAAATGACATACAAAATAAGCTTTCTTCCATTTAAATAACTTAATTTTAACAAATATATTTCTTAAGTATGATAGCCTACCTACATAATAATGTAATGAACTTACTATCTTTTGACTTTAGGTGGTATGGATATTGATGTGAGCCATGTGGAGGACTGCAAGCGTTTAGCCAAACAGTGCAAAATGGGTGACCTTATCGATGAGTTGGAGAGCAAATGTAAACAGGTTTATGAGTTTGGTAAGCTATCATCTTTTCAAATAACCTGACATTAAAAATACAGTTGACATCTGCTATGATGTTTGACTTGCCTCTCTCTGTGCCTGACACCATACCAAGTGTCCAATAAGCCAGGAACCTGTGTAAAGGTGTTAACCCTGGAGCCTCACAGCTGCCAGCATCAGGAGGACATGGCACAACTAGCAGACTGTGCCCTACCCGCTGAGCTAAGAGTAAGAACATCTATAATACTAATACTTGTTTTTTATACCTGTGAAGTTAAGTGTAAGAACATGTAAATTATTGCACTAATGCTAACTAACAGTAACTTATAAAACAAGCATTACGTTAACCCTTTGAAATTGCCTTGATTTCTGCATAAATACATCATAAAATGTGCAACAAAAAGTTGCAACAATAGAAAAACAAAATCTATATAACTTAATACTACACAAACCATTATACATTTTCATGTCTTTATTGAATACACTCAGTATGTAGTACAGTGCTGGGTGGAAACAATATGTTAGGTTAACCCTAGGATTTAATTACTGGTTGACACTCTGTGGCACCAATATCATCAACAAAATGATTCCCATTTTAGGAAAAGTATATAAACTCACTGTTGCAAGTTGCTCTGGATAAGAGTGTCTGATAAATTAATTAAATAACACTTTTACCCAGTTTGGTACACATTCAGATGATAGACAGTTATTACTTATGTTAAACATAGTCAGAACAACCACAGAACTTAGATCCATCAGTATTTGAATTGAAATTGTCTCCAGTTGACGTCTGGTATGTTTAGAGGTCATTACTCATTTTGTGAATATGTTTTAGTGAATGTACAGGGGCATTTGGTGCTGCTTCAGTGAAAACAAATTTACAGCAACACCCTCGTTATGTCAGATCTCAACTCCTAGAGTGCAGTATGCTTGTGTACAAGCTTCACAGTACATGAGCGAACTAATCAAGTTTTGAGTCCTGAGAATAATGTTACCAATTAAAAGCAAATATCCTAATTTTGCTTTGTGACCGAGAAATCATTTAATCATACTGAATACTGAAAAGGGACCAGCTAAAGATTTCATAATAATGTTTTTTTTCTGTAGGTGGGATTTGGTGAGCTTCCTTTTGACAGAACTGACAACTTTCCCAGCTACCCTGACATCTGCTTCCGTGTCGAAGGTTATGACTTCTTGTGTCATAAGGTGTGCATTACAAACCTCTACAAAATGTACACAGCTAGATGAGCTTATCACACTGTATAAATTATCTAGGTGCTAAATGATTTTGGTCTTTAACCCTGTGGACAGGCATTTTTCTGTGGGCGCAGTGATTATTTTAAGGCCCTACTGGAAGACCACTTCAGTGAGGGAGAAATGCTGCAGTCCCAACCCAGCACTCGTGTTCTCACTCTCCACAACATCTCCCACCAGATATTTATCAGCCTCATCTACTACATTTATAGTGACGACACAGAGGTAAGTTCTGTCAAAAATCCCTCAGTGCTAACATTAGCTCAATTCTTTCGAAGTTTCATATTTTTAGAGCGGTAGTTGTAATTCCAAAGAAATGCTCACTTGTATTACATATTAAAATAAAAGGTGAGCCAAAATATGAAGTAAATGGCTGGCGAGTTCAGTTTTTCCACTTGTGTCTGGGATTGGAGAATGGACAAGGCATGTGTTTGAATTGTGCAATTGTAAATAAAAGTCTGGTGTCATCAGTAATGTGGAGTCCTCTCTAGCTCTGTTGGTGTAAACTAGCAATTCCCATTTGGGACAAAATAAAAAACAATGAGCTGAGTTCTGTTCAATGCAAGTAGCTAAGTACATTATGTATGTGTGTAGCACAAATGCTTGCATGTCTTTGTTGTGTGTGTCTTCTCCAGGATGTCCCATGATTATGTTTCCTAAGGCGTTCTCCTTCTCTCTGCCTGTGTCCAGCTGTCTCCAGAGAATGTGTTTGACGTGCTGTGTGTGGCTGACATGTACCTGCTACCCGGGCTTAAGCGCCTGTGTGGTAAGACCCTGGCCAAGATGCTGTGTGAAGACAATGTGTTGCACATGTGGAAGACGGCCAAGCTCTTCAGACTATCCCGCCTGGAGGACCAGTGCACAGAGTACATGTCCAAGATCATAGAAAAGGTGGGTCTCTCTTTTTACAGGGTTAGGGTCACTGGGGGTCAAACAAAACCAAGCTTATCAATGTATCGCCACTTTCAGTAATGCCAGGTCTACGCAGAAGTACTGTTCATTGGCTGAGCCCTCAGGAAGATGCATATATATTCCCACCGTTTTAAACCATTTAAAAGGGCAAACTGGCTTTTCTAGAGGCCTACATCTATCCCCGTGGGATGTTGTTTGCTGTGTCTCATCTGACATTAGCACTTTCCCTATTGTCCCTTGCACTAAACAGCTGGTGGAGCAGCCCGAGTTCACAGACATGATCAAGGAGGATGCTGGGGCAGTGGAGGACCGCCATGAGACGGACTCCATCCCCCTAGTGGACGACATCCGCTTCCACATCACCAGCAACGTCCAGACCTTTAGCGCTATTGAGGAGGCCAACGTGAAGCTGGAAGCGCTGGAGCAGCTGCTGTCCACCATTGGTCTAGAATGCTAATGAGGAGGTGTGGTTATGCGCCAGGGGTAGCACTGGTTGAGCTAGCTGCTAGCTACAACCAGTGGGAAAATGGACTTGTCTGGGACTGTTGGAGGTTAGAGTGGTGATGGAAGTGGCATTAAACAGCTTTCACATTACTCACAAAACTATTTCTGTTTGTTTCACCAGGAATGTATGTTACAAGGCTTCAAATAGTTAACTCTCCAGCGCCTCTTGGTTCAGGAATGTCACTAGGACCGAGCTTTCAGGGCTTCACCCCAAATGGATTTCAGATACGCTCCTAAATATTTAAACTCTTGCAATTGTGTAAATCAATTGTAGGTTAATTGCTTAGTTCATAGGTATATTAGGTCCTTCAAAGCCATTCACAATTACCATAAAGATCAAGCCAGGTAGGCCTTTGCGTTCGTTTTAGCACCGTTTCAGTTGGGTTAGCCAAATGGCATTGCTTAGAGGCAAAGACTTGTTTTGGGAAATTAATGTGTCAGTTTTGAGTTGTCATTGAATGATTGTGTAGATACACCTATATTTTATAGAAATTGTTATGTTTTAGTGAGTGTTCATGGTCCTTAAACTAAACTAGGCTGTTTGTTAAAAGAAGACATCAGATTTTTTTGCTAGCATAAATGACTGAGCCCAGTGCTATAGAGAGTGGGTCTTATTGCTGGATACAGGCACAGGGACCTTCCCTCAACCAGACACCAGTGTCACATAATCAATAGGCTAAATGAAACAATCTCCATCTTTAACTTATGTATGGCTATTGATTTCTGCTAGGGGAACTAGGTAGGTGTTTGCGCATCATAATTATTTATCAAGCTATAATGTAAATTTAAATCAATATTTTGTTATTCAAAGTAGTTAATTGGTTACTGTCTCCCACAATATACTGTATGAACATGATATTATTGCAGGAAGTGCTGAGTAGGCTAGTTGGCCTTGAGGAGAATAAAAAAATAGCTAGGGGATGCAGGAGTTGTGTACAAGATATTTGCTAAATAATGTTACTAATCCTGTTTATAGAGAAATATATTACACAATTTAACAGATTCGTTTTTATCAGTGAGTCAACTCAACTGATCAGTGAGTTGTGGCTGTCAGTTTGACTGTCAGTAAACATCAGACAACAGCGGTAAGGTCTTTCACATATAATACAACTGTGGGAAAAATAGCTTGGATGAGACAGTGCTACTGTAATGTTTGTGGACAGTAATATCCTACTATATTGTGTCTCCAGTCTTTTAAATAGCCTGTTGGTTTTATTTATCTCAGTAGGTTACCCTATTGGTTGTTCATGTCAGAGTCATAATCTACTATGACAGCCAAACCTAATAGGCGGACTGGGGTCTGGGACTGGACCCAGATAAATGTAAATACTGACCGAACAGTCAGCTTTGCCTCAACAGGCTGTGCAGTTCTTCTACTCAACACTCAACAACATCTTGTTCTGGGAACTATTTTGGCCAGATGTGTTACCTGTTGCGCATGATTTGTAATTTTTCCATCACTGTTTGGTGTTGACACTGTAAACATTCTAATGAAAGTGATAATAGTTAACACAAGTTACCTATTTTCCCTCTAATTATTTTGCCAATCGATATTAGCTGTCTTGAACGGTAAAGGCATGTAATTATCCAATTTGTATCGATTTACCAGTGTCAAGTGTATTGAGTAGGCTAACTTATCTTGAAACAAACAGTGGTGATTAATTTCTATTAAGTAAATCAGAAATGTTGTTGGAAAACTTAAGGTATACATTTATTATCTGTATACACGTAATTATCATAATTACTGCAGAGTTTTATAATTATCCCATGTGAAGAACAAAGCTCTCAGTTGAAAGGAAGTACTGGTTTTCGCTGTGCATGTTTTATTGACAGCATCCGAGCTGTGCAAGTCAAACTCAAAAGAATTTGGGCAGTCCAAAAACATGCAGAGCTAAGGACAATGTCCCTGCTAGGCTACCATTCTGTTAATCCGTCTGCTCACTGCTGTGTTGTTTTCCTTCTTTTCCCTTATTCGTTCTGGAATGGGATCTTCAGATAAAAAAATTCAGCACTGCTTTCTCTTAAAGCAGCCTTCTACTAGTGCTCAGTCTAATCCAATCGCGTTTTTCCCAGTGACATTGTACGGTATATGAAATGGGTTTTACCCAATTGCACAAATGCAGAATATCTTAGCAATAACATTGACAGATACCCGGCTTAAAACTCCAATTACTTTGCTAGGAATCAGAATCACCAGGAAGATGTTCAGTGAGAGCGCAAGGGAGTAAATTAGCTAGCTTTTTAAAATTATGAGTCATAGGAGATTTTTTTAATAACTTTTTTAAAGAACGATTGGGTGATTTGAGGATGGTACATTTTCCATTTAAGCGGGCTACCCATGAGGTTAGTGCAAAGTATGTCAAAATTTGGGCACCACTGGCCCAGTTAAGTCTAGATTTATCAGATTGGTGAACAATTGTTTTCTTACAATTGTAGGTAACAATCATTCTTAAACAGCTATTGCTAAAAGTATGTTATTGTTTTACCAGATTTCAAAAAGAGATCAAGTTGTGGCAGGGAAAATCAGAGGAGAGGAGAGAGTAGTGCCAGAACAGAGTGAAGAGAGAGTGGAGAGAGACAGAGAGAGACAGGAGGCAGTCAGGTGTTATAGGAGTGTATAGTTTTCTATGAGTTCATTCTGCATGATAAATCAATAGTAAGAAGTAGACTGAATCACCCTTTATAGTTTATAACGCACTCTTTAGTTGTTGCCACATCATCGCCAGACCTTTGCGTACAAGGAAATCTGTGAAACTGGACCTTCTCACAACATAGTTAAATATCTCTGTCTTATGACATTCAAGTAATTACGCTGGTTTGAAAAAATATCCTTGTAATGTCACAAATCAATTGTGTTGAATCTTCTGACCTTTAATAAAGATCTTCAGGGCTGTGAATTATAAAATTCTGGTGAAGTTTTCGGCCCAACCAGGTTCTGTTTGAATAATGTTAAAGCTATTAATTCTATATTTTTTGTATTAACTAGATTTTAATATTGAGCCGTAGTGTGTAACAGAAGCATGTTTTGGCTTCAATGTCCTTTAAGAGTTGCAGACGATGATGTTGCAGTTTATAAAAGTATTTAGAGTGACTAGTGTGTGAACTCTGGTTTGTAATATGTACTTATGTTTGGTGTTTTATTGGTCATGCACTTTTATTGTAACTAGTAATGCATTTTTAAATAAAAAAGATGCAGGGATGATGAGTTATCTGACCACAAACACTGTAGAATGATGCAATATCAAAACAGACAATTTTACAGCATATCAACACAGAACTATGAAATGTAGCTATTAGAACACTTTGAAATGTTCACCAAAATGTACAGTATGTTGTTTTCTAAATGTTTCACTATCAGTTTTACCAGAGGTGGATATTTACTTGAGTGAAAGTACTTTTCTGAGTAACTTGCCAACTTAAACCAAGTTCACAAGTTTTGGGAAGTCCCTACTTAAGACCAAATTGATCAGATAAAGGGAGTTCATATCTTAACAGTAACCTGTAAAACAATTAGAAAGAGTGAAGGAAATATCAATCATGGTCACCGGAAAGATGTGAACTCCTTTTAGCTGATCAATGTTGTCTTAAGTAGGGACTTCCCAAAACTTGTGAACTCAGAGTTACTCAGAAAAGTACTTTTACTCAGTTCTTTGTCCATCTCTGAGTTTTACAATTCCTTCAAATAAGTATAGAATTCTGCACAGCAACAAAGAAAAATTCCTAATGAATATTTATTGTTCACTTGTGTTTTGGTGTCTTGCTTTTCATAAAGTAGGAGGGAAGACATTTCAACAAGTCTATACGTTTAGGTGCATGTTGTTGACTCTGGCTTGGTGGGCTTTAATTTAGGTGTTATTAGTGGAATAAACATAAGTACATGACTATGGCTAAGTATTTTGTTTACAAAACGTATGAAAATGGATTAACCTGATTTTGTTTTCTGTCAATGTATTGAAACCAATACAGGTATTCGTATTTAGGTAAAATTACCTTTACCTTTAGTAAGAAACAATTATTTACTTCTGGAAGGAGCCCAGAGTTTGCAGCATATTAGCATTCTTGACTTCTCTGAGTGTAAACGAGTGAAGCGATGTTAGCAAAACCACACTACAGGCAGTGACTAAAAATTCAATTGCCCTGCAACAGTGAATTTATAGTGAGTAAATTAATGACTCTACATTTATAATTTAGTTAGAAGTTTTAAGACTAATATGCTATTTTCAAAACCTTTTCCATAAAGTCATGCGCCACATCATGTGATATATCTTTGTTTTGCTGTGTGATTTTATGTTATGCATATTTAGCATTTATTTAGATTATTAATTAGACCACTTATATTCCAGTTTAAATTATGTTAGGCATATTTATGCAAGTGAAAGTGAATTAGTCAGATTTTTGGCTACTGGTTGTAAAAGTGGCATTGTAGAGAGTGTCTCAAAAACATTGTGTACTGCAATTTGTGCCCCATGAAATCAAAATCACTTACTTTGAAATAGGGAATTTCATGGCTAACTGAAGTACGATAGTAATTCTACGTGTAGAGTGGGCGCATATAAACAACATGCTAGTCATCCATCCCAAAATGGGAGGTTTAAAAAAATGTTAATTCAAAAGTCTGCTTCTCTAAATGGATAGAATTAACCTTTGTTGTTGATGTGATTTAATATGGTTTGTGTGGTAGTTGGATTGTCCTACAGCTTCCAGAAATTAATTTTATATCGTCATATTATCACCATACTTTTAATGTTTATAGTCGCAACAATTTCTTACCATTGTTACAGAACTAGCGATATTAACTAAAGTTCCATTTAATTTGCAAAACATGATAATGGACATGGCGTTAATTAAGTAGGCCTAGAATAAAATGTAAAAACAATTAAGCAGAAAATGTGTTCAATTGGTGGCCAGTAATTTCATGAAACACAAACACACTCTAGAAATCTAGCAAGAGGATACTTCTGACAGCTGTTAGTTTTTTTCAGAATAGCAATGGGCAATTCATTCAGGTCTAGAATTGTTTCATGCCATTTTCCCATTACCATAGTCGGTCTGCCAAATAGGCAGATGCTTAGAACTCCCTGGATTCTAGAAAATGTTTAGCCACGAGCGAACCCACAAAACGTTTTGGTTGAATCTAATAGGAGAGAATAAAGTGAATAATACCTGGCTGGTCATTACCTTTAAGTCCCTCAAGATGGTGCCTTTTCTCTTTTTAGGTGGTCACTGTTTCTCAACTTATCCAATACACAACATCTATCAGCATCAGGCATTACCATCAGCCATTGAGAGACCACTTCCTTTAAAACCAATGCATATGATACACTGCTACATCATCATGTATGTTGCAACCAGTGATAGCGTCCAAGCTCTAGTATATATTTACCCCTGTGATGCCTTAAATCAATAGAGTGACCTGTCAATGATTAAAGAGGGCAGGTTAAGGTTTCATTTACAAGGTGTCTACACCTGTAGTGTGCTGGAGGATGGCAAACACTGTCCTTGAGAAAAATATTGAACCTGCTTCTCGGTTTTAGCATCTGCTATATGACCTACTTGTTCACTTGTCAATTTTCATTAAAAACTATGCATGTGAAAATCAGGTATCTAAAAACCTGTTTGTAATTAAGACACACCAAATAAAAGACCCACAAAATTATGTGATATCATTTCATTGTTTATTTAAAAAAAGTGGTATATTCAACAAAACTCTAATTTGATGTGTTCCAAATGATTCAATAGCGTATGGCACCTTCCTTAGCAGCGATAACTTAAACAATCTCCTACAGGCACTAATCAATCTCTGACATCTGTTTGAGAAATGTTTTCCCACATATGCCTACAGAACTGTGCCAATTGAATAAAGTCTGAGCGGTGTCTGTCATGTGCCCACTTCAGTTTCTGCCACAGCATATTGATTGCATTACAGTCAGGACTTTGACTTGGCCAATCCAAAACAAACATTATTTCTTCTGAGTTATTCTTAAGTAGATTTTCTTGAATGCTTTGCGTTGTTGTGTTTTTGGAAGACTCATTTTGGCTCAGAATGTATAGTCCCCTTAATGAGGTGAGGTCATTTAGGTCCACGGAGGTCTGAAAATCTTCAAATACTGTTTTGTTTGGCAATTACCTGATTTATCGTATTATTTTTCTTTTAGATGTTTTGGAAGGCTGTCCATATCTAGGCAGAGCTGACGTCATGTTAAATGCTCTTCATTTGTTAATTATTTTCCTCACAGTGGGTTGATGGGGCTCAAACTTTTTAGATTGTTTTTGTTCCCTTCCACACATTGATGTGCTCTTACTACCCTAATCTTGATGTCCTCAGATCTCATTTCCTCTCGGCATGGTGTGTTTTGCAATCACTTGTATAGACACCAAACAGACAAATTCATTTCTATTTATCAGATACCCACATTTTGCTAAAGATATTTCAGTTGATTGGTTTATTTGGCACCCAGTTTATTACCCACCTGATCCTACTTACTTACTTTAAACAATGCAACTTGTGGTTTACTTATTTTTGCCATGTCACATGAAAAAGACTAGTTCTAAATAATAACATTTAATTTAATCCATATTTGTATAGTGTTCTCCAATAATACAATCTATAATTTCAGAAAATTTTGGGTTTTCTATTTTTCGGCATAAATATGACTTAACACATCATCAGATTTTCACACCAGGCCTAAAAGTAGGTAAAGAGAATCCAATTAAGCAAATGAGACAAAGAAATTATACTTGGTCATTTATGTATTAATGGATCATGTTCCTCAATGAATAAATGACTAAGTAAACTCATCAAAAAATAAACAGCCTCTCACTTTCAACTTAACATGTAAATATTTGTATGAACATAAAACGGTTCAACAGCTGAACAGGTTCCATAGATGTGACAAACAGAAATGGAATAATGTGTCCTTGAACAATGCAAAAGTATACAGTCAGTATCTGTCAGTATCTGGTGTGGCCACCAGCTGCATTTAAGTACTGTAGTACAGTCTTCTCATGGACTGCACCAGATTTGTGAGATGTTACCCCATTCTTCCACCAAGGCACAAGTTCCTGGACATTTCTGGGGGTAATGTCTCTAGCTGACACCCTGCAATCCAACAGGTCCCAGACAAGCTCAATGGGATTTAGATCTGGGATCTTCACTGGTCATGGCAGAACATTGACATTCACGTCTTGCAGGAATTCATCGACAGAACGAACTGTTTAGCTGGTGGCATTGTCATGCTGGAGGGTCATGTCAGAATGAGACTGCAGGAAGGGTACCACATGAGGGAGGAGGATGTATTCCCTGTAACGCACAGCATTGTGATCGGCTGCAATGACGACAAGCTCAGTCCGATGATGTGACACATCGCACCAGACCATGATGGACCCTCTACCTACAAATCAATCCCGCTCCTGAGCAAAGGCCTCGGTGTAGCAGTCATTCCTTCAAAGATAAATGTGAGTCTGAATACTTGAGTCAGCTGGGAAAACACTGTCCAAAGTGGTGCAGACCTGGGAATTTGAGTTTCTTACCAAAAATATATCAAACCTGTTTACTTAAAGATGCAGTCTGCAATGTAGAACCATAGACACAAGATAGTTATCAAAGAAGTGTATTGTACTGTAGGTAGATTTGTCCTTTAACAGTCACATTGGGTAAATAATTGTTTAAATATTTACATATCAACATCTTCTCACAGATTTGTATTCAATCATTATTCTTTTACTCCACTTTTAGATGTTTGGTGAGAACACTTTAATATTCAAATACTAATATTAAATTGTAAGTTAAATTGTAATGTTTGGTGAGACATAGGTGAGATGACCTACAACCATCCTGCACCTAATGAAGGATGGTTGTAGATGACCTACTTCTTCCAATCACATGTCGCCGAGCCATTTAATTCTTATCACAATTTGTGTTCAATAGTTGATATGTGTGGTACTGTAGGTCATTTATCAACTATTATAGAGTCACTTAAGAGCGAGGTGACAAGGTACCAGCATCCAATTTCCTATCCGTCTTCTCAACCTGTGATGTGTAAACGTGGGCCACCCCATGCTGAGCCCCGGGACATAATCGAAATGCAGCGACCAGGATGTGAACCCTGGCAACTGTGACGCAGTTGTGCTGCAAGGCAGTGACTTAGACTACTGGGCCATGTAGAGGCCCCTACAAATGTATTTGTACCCATGTCTGGTATGGTGGCATACCAGTGCCAATTACCCGTTTCCTTCATTGTGTTTAGTGTGTATTACTGTCTTCTTCTGTATGTGTGTGTGAGTATGTGTGTTGCTTGTGTTTTCATAAACCAATTACTCTTGCCTGCAAGTCTCCACTGTTCTGCCTCCCTGTGTGCATCATTGTTCTCACTTGAAAGGGATGAAGGCCTGTATGTCACCCTAATTTACCTAAATGGTGGTGAAGGTTTTTTAGTGGTGGCAGATAAAATAAGGGCCAGGCACAAAAGGGAATTAGTTGTGAGAGACGTTGTTGTAAAAGCAGGTTAATGTTAAAAAAAACTCCTTTAGCCAACAAAAGCCTTGGGTGAGTTCCAAGTATTTTAAAGACACATTGAATAGAGAAAATAAACATAACATGTTACTACCCTAGAAGCAAGTTGCCAGAGGTTTGGCAGTTTGTCCTAAGCAACTAAGGGGCTTCTGGTCTCCGAGGTGATGGGAAAGTTCACGTTTGGAGTCTTTGAGACTATCATTCTCTATTCCTAGCAAATGTTTACAAGGCTTAAGTGTACTGGGATTGTATCATGCTTTTCTTTTAGGTAGGGAGCCCTGGTATGCAGGGCTGGGGATAACCATTTGGGGGCTGTATGCAAGATCGCAGAAACACATTTTAGAGAAAAAATATACATTACATTTTTATTATCTATGACCTAGGTTGATCTAGGTAGATCTAGGTTGACCTAGGTTGATCTAGGTTGATCTAGGTAGATCTAGGTAGATCTAGGTTGACCTAGGTTGATCTAGCGATAGAAGATGTTGCCTCTTTTTCCTCTTTTGGTTCTAAACTCTAAAGGTTTGTATTTGTCATCAGAATTGTTTCCACCTTTAATGCTAGGCCGATTGAGAACAATAATCATTTGAAACAGCAACTTGCCAAGATTAAGCACAAGGTGCACGACAACAAAGTTAAACATGAAAGTTACACAAAAGTACAAAACACAGAATGCAGGACATTCAGAG
>JACXGM010001581.1:40351-53707 GCA_016801145.1 Umbra pygmaea
GGAAATGGAAACTGTTAGTGTTGCTTCCTAGTAACTCTAGTTATTTTTTGTGATATTCTCAGACAATGGTTTAAGGCGGTAAGCGCGAGCCAAGTCCGTTAGGAAAGGGAATGGAGCCACACAGTTTTTAGACCTCTCTCTTTTTCTCTCTTTCTCTCTTTCAATATTTATCGTCGTTATTTCTTGTTTTACTGTTGTAAGTTTTTCAATTACCTTGATATTTTATAATAAATTGTTTCCATGGAAGTGAAACAATAAAGAGTTATTCTCTATCAAGTGGAATGGTGGATTTGTGGAAGTGAAAAGGATGAGGAGAGTCGTTAGAGCGTCAAACTATAAGGCTTCAATGACGGAAATCCTACACAGAGTATACAGTAGGAATGATGTACTACACAGTCTGTGCAAATGGGGTCTAAGTTAGAGACTTCTCTATCAGATTACAAAGAATTCAATCAGAATACAAAGTGGGAGGGCAAAAACAACAACACTGGGATAGGTAACATATTGACCATAGCTGTGCAACTGAAAGTTTGTAGAATTGTAGACAGCTATTCAGGTGAATATGTGCAAACTGCCCTAAGGGTGTGATGAAGGCACTATAGTGCCCCTATAGGGCATAAACGGGCAAAGACAAGGTGTGAAAGGGGGTAAAGTCAACAAGTACAATGGTCAGACCATTGCTCTGATAGGAATTCTTTAAAGGTAGTGAGGGGGGCGGTGGAATTGAGTTTGCTCCAGTTGTTCACAGCAGAGAACTAAAAGGAGTGGCGAGAGATATACCTTCTTGAGTGCAGGTAGAGAGTGGGTGATGCTCTGTAGAGTGAGCTTAGATAAGGTAGGGTTTTGTTTAGTAAGGACTTGCAGATAAGATGATACCATTGTGCGTTGAGTGTGTAACAAGGGCCAGCCAACTAGTGAGTAGAGGTTGCAGTGGTGGGTGTTATATGGGGCGTCGGTGACAAAACAGATGGCGCTGTGGTAGACTACATTTGATTTCTTAAGGAGATAGTATATAAATTACATCACTGAAATGTAGGATTAGTACACCATAAAACAAAATCTGTAAAAAGTACTGGCAACAACATACCAGTACTTTTTCTATTATTTTACAGACCTAGTTTATGTCTGTTTTCCTTAACAGAAAAAACAGTAAATGTTTGTTAACACGCAAAGCTGATATTTCTTTGTAACAGACATTTACTCTGTTTATAAATACTTTTTGTTATTATCTTAAATTATATCTTAAAATGTTTGTAAAAATTACAGGTTATTTGTTGCCAGTACGTTTTATTGTTTTTTCACAGATATTTCTACAGTGTTTCAACATAACATAAAACATATCTTGTGAAAAAACGTACAAACAAAAGTACAACAATTTAAGATAATAACAGAAAGGCCTTATAAACACAGTAGATGTCTGTTACAAAGTAATATCAGCAATGTCCAGAGCCCATCAAGAGTTGTGATACTTGTTGGGCAGGCAGGTGCAGGGAGTGATCAGTTGAAGAGCATGCATTTAATTTTACTAGAGTTTAAGAGCAGTTGGAGGCCACGGAAGGAGTATTGTATGGCTTTTGGAGGTTTTTAACACTGTATCTAACGTAGGGCTAGATGTACAGTATATAGAATGGTGTCATCTGCATAAAGGTGGATCAGAGAGTCGTCAGCAGCAACAGTGACATCATTGATATATACAGAAAAAAGAGTTGGTCCGAGAATCAAACCCAATGCCTTTGGCAGCTTTAGCGATCTCTGATGAAGCAGAAGAGGCTTAACAAAAGGTTTAGAAAGGGTTTGTAAGAAAGGGTCCAGATTATTTAGCCCTGTTTTTAAATTCTCAACTATTGTGGGCTTATCAGTGGTGACAGTGTTTCCTAGCCTTAGAGCAGCAGGCAGCTGGGAGGTGTTCTTGTTCTCCATAGTCTTTACAGTGTCCTAAAACCTTTTAGTGCTGGTCGAGAGCGGTCAGTTCTGGAGTTAACCAATGGCTGAAACATTTTGAGTGGGGCATGTTTATTTAGAACGGCAAGAAAGGCACTTTTTTTAAATGTATTTATAAAGATTCGACAGACGAAATAACAGTAAAGATACTGTGTTTGCAATATATCAATACATTTTTACAATTTTAATCCCCCCAACATAATCCCCGACCCCCATACAACCCTCCTCTGCTACCCATCCCGAACCACCCACCTCCCCCACCCACCGCAAAACACCTAGACAAACTGACAACACACTAACATAAATACAAATACATACAGTAACAAAAATAAATTACACTTGGTGGACTAGGAGCATTATATAATCTGACTCAGATCAGAGGGGAGCCTCTGCAAGCTATTAAAATACGAAATAAACGTCTGCCATTTTTCCAGGAATTTTGATTGTGATCTCATCATGGAATACTTAACTTTCTCAAGTTTAAAAAAATCACAAGACATCACATAGCCACTGAGAGGCTAATGGTGGCTAAAAGGATTTCCACTGCAGCAAAATCCCGCGTCTGGCTAACAGTGTAGTAAAAGCAACAATATCTGCAATTCTATGATTTACCGAGAGGGAGTCCCCTGGGACCCTAAACATTGCTAACAGGGGGCATGGAGTTAAATTAATTTGGTTTGGATCCACCCTGTGGTCAGGACAGTCATATAATTTATTACATATTGGACATTTCACACCTCTATTTATAATAAATTATTGTCATTATTACCAGCTCAAAACAATTGAGACAATAGGTTCGGACGGTGTTTGAGGTGTCAACTATATTGAAACATCAGTTGTGCAGGCATATGTGAGCTCAGTCTAGTCTTGATCATAGGCTGTGCATTAATATAGTTGTTTTACATAAAGACAGAAGCAATAAATGTCAAGGAAGCCATTGAGGTAAAACACTTGAAAAGAAAGGAACATGAAGATTTGCCAAAACCTTACCAAAAATCAATGGTTAGGAACATCATTAGAAATAAGGCACTTGTGAGCTCAGCAATGGAAAACAGATTTTTTTCTGGGACAAAGCAAGGCTTTGGTGGCACGAAGCAAGGCTTAGAAACTTAACTGTGCAACACAAACTTACTTGCTAACTTACTTGTGTTACGTTCTGCTCCCCACAAGGGGAGTGGGATGTCAACCACACCGCACAGGACACCAGAGGCTAGCAACAGAGGCGTGGGGTCGCGGTGCAAACAAGGACACAGAGGCAGAAATGTACTGTTGCACAAAGGGGTTTTAGTTTACCCACGGTAAAATATATAATTATATGTGTATAAATAATAATAATAATAATAATAATAATAATAATAATAATAATAATAATACTAATGGGAAAACGGTCTGGACAGGAACCAAAGAAAATAAATCATATACAAGGCTGCACCCCTAACCTGCTCTAACCTGACACACAACACAGAACCTAAACCTGTACTGGCACACGATCAAGGCGCCCTACCCAAAAGTACAGGAATGGTCTGTCCAGATCTTTCCTGGTGTATATAACAGGGGAGTTTCCCTACGGGTGGTGTAAGCCCAGGGCGTCTTGCCTACACACTCCCAAGTGCGTCCCCTTTCCCCTGGGAAAAGAACAGAAAAACACCTGTTAACACACAATATACAATAGTTCTAATACAATACACAATACGGACAATCATACACCAAGCTCTCACAATCAACCACAAAACCAGCAAAGGTATCACAACCAGTCATATGCTTGTAAGCAAAAACTGTCACACAGCCAACCTAAGCTCACAAACCAACCAGAGCACAAGACACAGAGCTCAGGCACAGACCAACCACATAAGCAGCAAGCCAGCACCCTGAGTGAAAACAAAATGGCTGTCTTATATAGGAAGGAAGGGCATGATGGGATTGATGATAATTGCTGAAACCAGTTGTATGGGATAACGGAGGGGAGGAGTCTGTGATAAGTGAAGTGATTGATGATCAGCTGAACCAGGGCCACCTGTTGGAAATAGACAAACAGAAAGGAACAAACACACAGAACAGGACAGAAGCACAGCACAGCACAGCAATACAGACCAGGGCACAAAGCAAACATGGATATTGAGACTGGGGGACGTAACACGCCCCCACCAAAAAAAACAATTCCTCCAGGAATTGTTGCATTAGCAACATCTAACCAAAGAACGAACCCCAGTCTAAACGAACAGCTAGATTACTGGGACTGGGCGTAAGCAGTTACAGTTTTGGCAACTATTTCACCCCTACAGAACACACTACCACCGGCAATGTCGTTACCAATCAGTAACGCAACACCCTCAACCGGTAAGTTTGGCACAACACCAACATTGAACCAACCAGAGCATAACTCAGACATTATGTATACTCTATGTATGGGTACTGAGGTGTCACCCATATCTAGCCCTTTTAGTCGCACTCGAGAACCTGTGTACGAACTGCCAGTCCATGGCAGCACACTAGATAGGACGACTGATTGGGACGCTCCAGTATCCCGCAGGATACGAACGGGCACAGCTCTCACTGCACTGCTAACTCCCTCCCTGAGCGTTACGGACCCAGTGAACACAAACGGATCGTAACTACAGTCCGGCGAAGGATGAGACACTTTAGGACGTTGTCTCTGTTTTTCCACCCCCAACCCTACAGGACTGGAAGGCGGCGAAGAAAAGGGAAGTGACCAACGTTTACTCCTTAATTTGTCACAGTTTGCAATAATATGCCCCCGTTTGTGACAATAAAAGCATGCTCTGTTTTCACTAGACAGAGGGCCGCCATTGCAAGGCGGAGATGACGGCACAACACACATGGGCCTTGAAGGAGCAAACACCGTTTTGTGAGTCAAGGTGTACTCATCAGCCATAACAGCAGCATGGGCCAACGTCGCCACCCTCTGTTCATTTAGGTGAACAACAAGCCGCTCAGGTAAATGGGTTTTAAATTCTTCAAGCAGAATTAGCTCTTTTACTTCCTCCAGGGTGTTAGCTTTGCTGGCCACACACCACCGGGTGAATAATGATGCCTTTTCATGTGCGAATTCTACAAACGTACGATGAGTGGGTTTTGTATAGCCCCTGAATCGTTGGCGGTAAGCCTCAGGAACTAATACATATGCCCTTAATACTGTCACCTTAACCACATCATAATTCAAACTGTCTCCCAGGGAAAGTGCTGCCACCACCTCCTGGGCTTTTCCGGACAGCTTGCACTGGAGCAGAGCAGGCCAGACCTCTTGGCCATTTCAAAGCCCCAGCTATGCGCTCAAACGCGGCAAAGTACTGGTCCACCTCAGCCTCCCGAAAAGGTGGCACCAAAGCAATATTTTTGCTCACATCAAACCCAGTTGGCTGACGTGTAGGTAAGTGCGACTCACGGACACCTGCCTCTAGTTCCAACTGCCTGATGCGTATTCTTTCCTGGGATTCCATCTCCCTGAGCTTTAACTCATGTTCAACTCTACGTCCTTCTTTGTTGTCTTTCAGGTCTGCCTCAAGACGGGCTATTTTAAACCGCAGCCTTGTGACCTCCACTGACTCCTCTCCTGAGTCAGGAGACAACAACAGTTCAAATTTGGGCAGAGTACGAGGTGCTCGAGTCTTCTCCCCTCTCTCACCGTCCACTGACCGTGTGAGCACAGGAGCCTCCAACCCCTCGTCCTCCTCATCTAGGGCCATCACACCTGCTCTGGACAAACTTAATAAATGCTCTTTGACCAATTCAACAATCTCCGCCTTCAGAGCGTTTTTCCTTACTGGCAACCTAAAGCGATCTGCTACCGTTAACAGATCTGCCTTCCTTAACTTAACCAGTACCCCTAAAGAGGGTTCCTCAATGAACATCTCCACTGCAGATGCCGCCATACTGCCACGACCAAAGATCACTAACACACAGAAAAAAAAACAAGAACCGGTTAACACACTGAACACAAACACTTCCTTAGCCTGGCCACCCAGTAAATAGTTAGTCTGTATTCACACTCCACTACCACACCCCAGTCACTAACCACCGTGGTGCCTGAGCGGCGAGGACTGACATCCCGGACAAGCCCCCATTTGTTACGTTCTGCTCCGCACAAGGGGAGTGGGATGTCAACCACACCGCACAGGACACCAGAGGCTAGCAACAGAGGCGTGGGGTCGCGGTGCAAACAAGGACACAGAGGCAGAAATGTACCGTTGCACAAAGGGGTTTTATTTACCCACGGTAAATTATATAATTATGTGTATATAATAATAATAATAATAATAATAATAATAATAATAATAATAATAATAATGGGAAAAGGGGCTGGACAGGAACCAAAAAAATAAATCATATACAAGGCTGCACCCCTAACCTGCTCTAACCTGACACACAACACAGAACCTAAACCTGTACTGGCACACGATCAAGGCGCCCTACCCAAAGTACAGGAATGGTCTGTCCAGATCTTTCCTGGTGTATATAACAGGGGAGTTTCCCTACGGGTGGTGTAAGCCCAGGGCGTCTTGCCTACACACTCCCAAGTGCGTCCCCTTTCCCCTGGGAAAAGAACAGAAAAACACCTGTTAACACACAATTTACAATAGTTCTAATACAATACACAATACGGACAATCATACACCAAGCTCTCTCACAATCAACCACAAAACCAGCAAAGGTATCACAACCAATCATATGCTTGTAAGCAAAAACTGTCACACAGCCAACCTAAGCTCACAAACCAACCAGAGCACAAGACACAGAGCTCAGACACAGACCAACCACATAAGCAGCAAGCCAGCACCCCGAGTGAAAACAAAATGGCTGTCTTATATAGGAAGGAAGGGCATGATGGGATTGATGATAATTGCTGAAACCAGGTGTATTGGATAACGGAGGGGAGGAGTCTGTGATAAGTGAAGTGATTGATGATCAGCTGAACCAGGGCCACCTGTTGGAAATAGACAAACAGAAAGAAACAAACACACAGAACAGGACAGAAGCACAGCACAGAACAGCAATACAGACCAGGGCAAAAAGCAAACATGGATATTGAGACTGGGGGACGTAACACTTGGAATGGCTGAGAGCCAATGGGAAATGTCCCTTTACCATACCAGATACCACTTACTGAATCATCTTCCCAGTTCTTATTTTTATAAATGTTTATAAATCGTAATTTATTTTTGGACATTGTTGACATGAAGTGGGTGCCATCTGATGTTTTTCCAGCTCTATTAATGTGTCCATGAATACAAAAAACTACTTGTGTATTCTGAACAATATAATTTCTATAATTTCCCTGGCATTTCTTTCCACTGATTCTAAATAGCATGAAAACATAAATTGCAGTTCCTTTTAGGTATTTCTATATTGACGGAAATCAAATTTTTTATCTTACATTTAAGGGGTTAATACTTGTATTTCACATCTTTAAGGCAATAGCTCAACAAATCTCTGAGAAATTGCAAATTGGAAAATTCTGACAATATGAAAGTGTTAAAACTATTCCTTGTTAGAAAATGCATGACTTAAAAATGTGTATATCAGTCAACTGATTTGCAGAAGTGTACGGCTTCCCCTAGTTAGAAACCAAAATATGAACTCTTTTGCTTGTGTTGTTTATTTTTTCGATTAATTTTTGTTTATGTTTTGTTTTACCTTTAGTTTACCAGGCAAGTTAACTGAAAGCATGTTCAAATTTTTAGCAAAGGCCTGTGGAGTTAGCTGGGAGGTGGGGTAGGAATGAGCCAATTGAAAGCTGGGGATGATTAGGTTCCCATGATGGTAAAAGGGCCCAATTGGACTTTTGTCCCGGACACCGAGGTTAACAACTCTCCTTACGATAAGTGCCATAAGAGTCAGGACACCTGTTTAACGTCCCATCCCAAAAGATAGTACCCTAACCAGGGCAGATGTCCCCTTCACTGCCCTTGGGCTTTGGGAATGATCTTTAGACCAGAGGGAGGAGTGCCCCCTAATGGCTCTTCAACACCACTTCCAGCAGCATTGGTCTCCCATCGAGGGACTAACCAGGCTCGACTATGCTAAGCTTCAGAAGCAAACAACCAGTGGGATATAGGGCACTATGCTGCTGTTACTTTTGCTCATTCAGGAAGGGTGCCAATACTTCTTGTGTGTACTGTAGATCTAATTTGCTCATAGTGTTGCCATGTGCAGCATAGAACCATTTTATCTCATGCAATCAAATAGTAAACTCTACCGTTGGGTGCAATTATGTGAAAAGCCATACAAATGTTGATTTGTCTTGCTAAGAAGTTGTCTTTTAAGAATGACGAAGATCTTTGCAATGTAAATTTTTCAGGTTGTCATTCTCAGAAGGAGTGAAACAATTGTTGGCCCTGTTGCTCTATCGATTATTTCGCTCCTGAGAAGGACAGAACCAGATGTCTGATTGACCTCAGCGTCTGCATTATTGTCCTAATAGTTCTCATTTTGAAGATAGAACATTTTTGGGGTCTTCTATTTAAGCTCATGAAACATGGGAGTATATTATAATATATTTTTGTTCAGTTTATGGAAGCCAAGTGAAGCCAAAAAATATGTAATTAATAAAACAAAAACCTATTTAAGACATTATTTAATATTTAAATATAATGGCACAAAAGAGAACCCCTATGTCTCAATACGGGCTGTGTATTTCATGCTTTCTGGCAAAAAAAAGAGTATCACCACCATATCTGTGAATTTATAGATGCCACTTCTGGTTTAACATCCTTTTAAAAATATACATGTATATTAAAATTAGTCAATCAGCTTTGAGTTTAGATCAATTGTGGGTAGGCCTTACACAAGAAAACAGCCCCCACTGGAAGCTAGTTTGGATTTGGCTAAACACCAGTTTGAGTATGTGCATAGTGGCCGCATGTGGACAAGGCTCCTGCACTTTAGCTAACTTTTCTAACTTTTCACATGTAATATTCTAAACTCTACCATTGTACATTTTACTTCCTAGTTCTTAAATATAATGCTAAATGCTGCACGTTTCAAGGGGAAAACGACCCATTGCAGCAGTCCCTTCTGATATGACCGACACAGAAGGATCCGATTCTGGCTTTGCACCTGCCACCATGGAACCTCGTCCGATTTTGCTGGCAGAGCTAGAGCCCCATCTTTAGTCCCATCTGAAGGCCTTCTGAGCCGATATAATCTTGGAAATTATGGCTGAAATGAAAACAGCTATTGATGTAGCTCTGGCCCCCTTCTCTGCAGCCCTCGATGGTGTTTGTGCAGCGGCTGATCAGCAAATTTGAAGGATTCAAGCAAGGCCGTAACCAGGATTTAACAAATACTGAGGTCAAAAATACCCCCCCCCCCCAAAAAAGATATTTATTTTCAATAACAACACAAACTGTGCACCGTGTGTGTTTTCCTGTATCAGGGTGTGAACTATTGAACTATAACCGATAAGTAGTTGTGGCTTCTTGTGCAACCTCTGAATCGGTGGAGATAATTTGTAGTGTATGCATCCTACTGCAATGCATACATACAATACATAAAATAATAAAGAATACTTTAGCTTTCAGTAATTCAGTCTCCACTTTTATCAAAACAAGTTACTATTCTTCTGTGGCCAGAGGCATCCCACCTTTGCAGGACTCTTTTGGGATCCACTTCCATGTTTCTGTGGACATTCATGAGAGCAAGACCAGACAGCCTCTCGTCACCCGTAGTAGATCGAAGCCAGGTTTTGAGACGACGTAATGCCGAAAAAGACCTTTCACAAGAGCAAGTGGTGACTGGCAATGTCAGGTAGATGCAGAGGATGCATTGTATGTTAGGATAAAAATCCATGTCTATGTTCTGCAGTGTTTCCTTTGCAGTTTCTGGGAGAAGCTCAGTGTAGTTCTGGAAACAATGCTTCCATCTGTGTATTTCCTGCTCTGCTGCATCAGGTTGAGGCAGGTCCTCTTTGTACCATGACAAGAGAAGGTCCTCATTCTCTTCACTCAGCTGTGCCAGAGCTTTGGGCACTAAGTAGGCTGCAAGCAGGGCCGGTTCATTAGATTCAGCAAATCGGGTCTTCAGTTCTGTGGTGACATGGTCAATGAAGGGAAGAAATAAATTCAACCTAAAATGCTCTCCAACTGATTCTGCAGGTACATTGCCTCTATGTTGCTGTTTTACTGCTATTTTCTTCTTCACAGGGACAACATCAATGGTGCTGGCCAGCTGCACTGATTGTTGATATATTTTGCTGAATCTCTCCTCACTGCGTAGGCTTTCTATAATTTCAGCCACTTTTCTTCCTTCTTTATATGCACTTACAATGTCCACATTTGGAGATTGCAGTCTTGTGGTCAATGGCAATATATATCCAAGAACGTTGTGCATTACTACTGCTGTTACAATTGTATCAAAGGATTCAATGCTGTTCCGCAATGTAGTGGCTTTCTCAGAATTGTAAAGTGTCCTTTCACTTTCTATGTCTTGAAGTGCAGAGTGTATGGGACCTAGCTTTGAAAGGAAAGCTCCCACTGTTGTTATTCTGGACCCCTATCTGGTATCCGACATCAATGGAATTCCTCCCCTGGTCCCTTCACTTCCCTGCTCTTGCAAAACATGATCTTGCAGCATGTTCTTCTTGGGGGCTGATGCTGAGAAGAAAACTGCTAGTTTCTCAATGATGCCCATGGTGTTCCTCACTATTGTGACATCTGTACACCCATGGACAACCACAAGGTTCAAGGCATGGCTACGGCAGTGAGTGAACAGTGCCCGTGATTGCAGCTCCCTTATCTTCTGCTGCACTCCACCCAACCTACCACTCATGGTGCTGGCACCATCATACCCTTGGCCCCGTAGAAAAGACACATGAAGTCCCCAACTCCCTAACTGTGATAAGATGGCGTGAGAGATGGATGCAGCATCCTGCTTTTCAAGTGGACAGAATCCCAAAAAATCTTCTTTAATCTCAAACTCATCTGATACATAGCGGATGCAGATAGATAACTGCTCCGTCCGACTAATGTCTAATGATTCATCAGCTAAAACTGAGAAGTACTTAGCTTTATGAATTTTCTGAACAATTTTGTCTAGAATTTCAGCCCCACAACATGCAATCATCTCATTTTGTATTTTGGGTGAAAGGTAGTTTGCGTTTCCAGGGGCAGTCTCAAGGTGATTTTTCAGTATTTCATCAAACAAGGATTTCCAATTAACAAAGTGGCTAAAGTTTCCATCCTCTTCATGATGTTCCAAATTATAATTGCCACGAAATGCAATGTTTCTCGTTCCCAGATTTATCACTATATCAAGGATTGATAACAAAACCTTACGGTTGGTCTCAACTTTGTCTGAGTATGTCTTACTGATTACCGAATGTATATCTTTCTTCTTTCCTTTTATTACACTTAAGAAATTGTCGGCCAACTCATAAGCTGCCATATGTCATCGAGTGTTGCCATGATTTGAGATTATTCTCCTTTTCTCACCAAGAGCATTTTTCCAGTCCCTAAATCCATCCCTCTGGAATGTGGTGTTTGACCCTTTCTGACTGTTGAACAGTATACACACACAACAATATGCTGCATCCTCAGATGGAGAGTACCGTAGCCAGGGGTATTTATTTTCCCACTCCACACTATACCTCAACAGTCTTTTCCCAAATTGCCTTTGGGGATATATATACTGGTCCCTGCTCCATTTGTTTTGGAGGATGCTCTGCCTCTCCTCATCAGAGTAGTGTCTTCTGAATTTATATATTGCAGGGTCATTGGCTGCCAAGCTTGAACCTTCTGACACAGTGGGTGTCACATCTTGACTGTCTTGGGAGGGCCCTTCACCTATTATTTCCCTCTTTTCGCCTTCTAACTCTTTCTCCTCGTCAACTGTCTGACTTCTCACTCCTGTCTCTGTTGAATTTAACATAATAATAACAACAATAAAACAAGTCTAAATAACTGACCATAATATAATTCAACAATAGGTTATATTTGGGTTATGCTTAATAAAAGGATAATAGTCATCACTTCACAACACCTTAATTATCCATATAATATTTAGTTTATTTGTCAGTGCAGATTAGCTAGCTGATGCAACTCCACTGGATTTCAGCATTTGAGTAGGATATAGGTTTCTCATTGGCAGCCCTATTGCATTTCATATTATAGGCTATTTGCTGCATAACCATTAGGGGTGGGCGATAGTGCAAAATTTTAGTTCGATCCGATACAAAGTAATACAGGGCCAGTATCGCCAATATTTATACAGATACCGATACTTTTTAATATTAAAAGCAGTGTATGTGCTACTCTACGTATGGTGTAACATGATTTATGAGGTATTTATCATTTCAAATATTTGTATCTTACTTTAAGAATGATTTACCTATTATTTTACTTTATACCATATTTTTGTCTTATTTTCAGACATTTTAGGAAGTCAGATTATCTTAGAGTACTGGAAAATAATTTAGCTTACTTTAAGCATATTCTATCTTAATTTAGGTACATATTGTATTGTTTTTGGATGTGTGTTTTTGCAGTGTATTGTAAGGTGATTGGTGGAATTTCTACCTGCCACCTGTGAGACTTTGTAAAAAAGTGTTGACAGTGTGCATCTTTAGGATTCGCGGTTGGTACCGGCGAGAAAACAGTCTGCGCGACGCATTCGTTGGTGCACTGCACTGCACAGTCAGAAGCAACAGCAGCGGAGTTGGAGAAGCACTTAAGTTTTTTTCATGACAACGGACCGTTGTTTGCACAGTGTGACAGTTCTATGTTTTGATTAAATGTGTAGAAGAGAGAAACGGGAAGTGGTTGCCTATCGATCCTATTGACGCTAATATTGATCTTCAAACAAGAGACCTAATATCGGTAGTATAGATATTTTGGGATCGATCCGCCTACTACTAATAACCATTACATTTCTCACCTTCCCTCCTTCTCTTTTTCTGCTCATCTTCTGCTGGCTTTCCTAACGATAATTTCGTTTGTTGCAGCCTTTTCATTTTCGGTCATTTGAATGAAAACCACAGGCAGAAATTAACATGGCGTCAAGTTATTTTGAATAATGGATTTGTGGGTATTCATGTTTATGTGAGCTGTGCGAGACACTGCATTGCATTCTTTAATTGGTTTAGGAAACACTCCGCTACCGACTACTTTCGTTGTGACAACAGTATATTCAAGTACGTGTCACGTGACGGTCCGTTGATGCAAAGAAAATTGTTTCGTCTGCTATTTAACTTTTTTCTAGACACTTCCATGGCCGTAACTACCATTGAGGACACCGAGGTCATGACCTCGGTATTTTTTTCTAGAAGTGTCGAAAATAGCCGACGAAACAATTATCCTTGCATCAACGGACCGTCACGTGACACATACTTGCAGATACTGCTGTCATGTCAAAACGAAAGTAGTCGATAGCGGAGTGTTACCTTTTAAAGCAATTAAACGCAAT